>JBBMJZ010413102.1:15475165-15493283 GCA_037833815.1 Zingiber zerumbet | reverse complement strand
AGGTGCAAGTCCAAGTGGGTCGAGGGGACCCGAAGCTTGGCAGTGTGATCGAGAGGTCTGGAGGACCGAAGATCAAGGGAAAAGTCCTGGCGAGCCGATCAAAGCTGAGTGAAAAGTCCAAACTAGATATGAAGGATCAAAGTTTAGCAGGTAGGTTGAGGTAAACAAACTGGAGGAGTGACAGTGAGGTCGTGTTCCCGAAGAGAACAATCTAAGGTCACTGATCCAACTGAAAAAACTGGGAAGGTTTTAAAGTTGAGATCAAGACAGTTTTACTGTCTTTCATACCACTCATGCATTATAATATTATTGTGCTAACATCTGTTTTGCAGGAAGTTTTTGCTTAACACTGTGTTGTAGGTCCGACCGGATCAGTCGACCGAACCACTGGATCAGTTGACCGAACAAAGCAAAATCAGTGCAAAATTCAGATTAGATCAGAACAAAGTCCGAGTTCGTTGAAACATTGATCGGTTGACCGAACAGTAAGATCGGTCAACCGAACCGTGATGACTCAACACAGGATAGTTCATCAGCATCGATCAGAAGGAAAAGGAAAAAGGGTTGATCGGTCGACCAAACCATAAGATCGGTCGACCGATCCAATCAACAATAAATGCAGCATTAAAAGAGGATCTCGGTAAATTGAGACGAACAGGGAAAGAGCCTTTTCAGTCGACCGAAAAGCTGGATCGGTCGACCGAACACTTAATGACGAATTAATGCAAGAGATCAAGCCAGCGTTAGACTCCAGCCAGGAAGGAAGGGAGCTAGTTCGGTCAACCGAACAGAGGGATCGGTTGACCGAACGTCCATTACACCTATAAAAGGAGACTCGAAGTCTGAGGATGTACACTGCTTTCTGATCGATAAAAGTTCCCTTTTGTAAGCTATTCGTGCTACAAGTCTTCATCAGTTCTGCAAGCTATACCGTCCGAGAGTGCCGACTAAAGCTTCAACTTCATCACGTGTCAGTATAATTTTTATGTATAAGCTTGCATTGTAATTCACTTAAGCAAGATAGTAGGTTGTTACTATCTTGCTCATTTGTAAGATCTGCTTCTTTCTGAGAATCTCAGAAAGAAGGGTCATAGTGATTTGCCCATCGGTGCGATCAAGGATCGCGAGACTTCGTGTAGGAGTCGACCTAGACTCCGAACGAAGTAAACAAACGTGTCTTTATACTTTCCGCTGCTTACTCGATTTACTTCTTAAATACTAAAAGATAAGTTTTAAAAGGCGCGATATTCACCCCCTCTATCGCATCCATCTGATCTATCAGGAAGAGTCTTCTAAAGACCCCTTATAAGAGTCTGAAGTCGAATTATCGAGTAGTATCACAGGACCCGAACAAGGTGTTGATTTCTAGTGACACAAACACGCCATGATTTGCGAGGTGTCTTACGCCATAATCTAAAAGTGAAGGGTCAACATACACTATGAGATCATTTTTCTAATTGTGTGATTTTGTTAATTTTAGAGTTAAAGCCTATTAAATGCAAGGGAGGAGTTGGTGAAATTTTATTTAGAGAGTTGAAACATCAATTCTAGAGTTACAACCTAACTCATTGATAGATGTGCAAAACTATATGAGCGAGAAAAAAAGTTAAAACCATTTATTTGATTGAGGTTTGTATTTGTTTAGTCACCATATGTGACAGAATCATCCAAACAAGGGGATATTAAATCTTTATTATAGTAGCTATGGAATCATAGTTGTCACAATGTGATTGAATAAGTCAAGATCATGTTGTAGCAGCTACTGTTTTGTATTTACTACAATGAACTATAGAACCATAGAACTGTAGAACCGTAGCCACTATAATGTGACTGAACAAGTCAAGATCGCATTGTAGTAGCTATGGTTCTGTAACTACTAATGTCAAGATCGTGTTGTAACAACTATTGTTTTGTAGCCGTTATAACGTCAAGACTACGTGATTGAGCAAGCCAATATTGCTATATTTGAGAGTATCCTAAGGCAATCACCTCAGATATTGTATTATTTATTGAATAAATAAATTCTTTATTTGAGTGTGCATTCTATATGTATATGATATTGATCTTAAACTCAATTAATGAAGTCAATCATACAATACATAATATGAGAGAAATTATGATTGGATCACAATTAGTGAGTATCTTTCCAGTGTAATTATGTACGTATCGAAATATTTCCTAGTCGATGAATTGATGAGATTATACATCATCAATTCTGTAAGATTAGCATATGTTATGCTTCTTAGTTTATCCAAGCAGTCGGTCCTCACTGTTGAAAATAGGGATGTTAAGAAATAATATATAGAAGTTGGTTAAGGGTAAGTAGTTTATTGGATGCGATTTGCCATGAAACTATATGTGGTTCTCTACATGTCGATGAAGATCTCATTGCAACTCGAGTACAAATTTTCTTAGACTTGAGGTATTCAAGTCATCTTGGTATTGGAGGCTTATGCTTTGACATATGAGCGATCATCTCCTAGGAGGTGCAAGTCTAGGTAGGGTTGTAAACGAACCGAGCTGAGCCGAATAGTAAAAGTATTAAGCTCGGGCTTGGTTCGTTACCCCTAAGCTTGAGCTAGGCTTGAGTTCGATTCGAGCCTTAGTTCTTAAGCTCGAGCTCTGCTCATAATAAAATTAAATAACTCGAATTCCGCTCGAGCTCAACTCAAAAAAAGCTTGTTTAAAAATTAAACGAACTTAGTTCGAACTCGTTTAAGATAAGTAGCTATAATAATTAATAATATATTATTATATTTATTATTTATGTCATATATATAACATAAACAAGTCTCTTAACGAATATGTTCGCGAGCCTCTTAACGAACATGTTCGCGAATCTCTAAATGAACATGTTTGTGAGCTCCCAAACCAAATATTGTTAAGTTCGAGCTTGACTTGATAATGTTTTTGAGCTTGAAATCAAACTCGAGCTCAGCTCGTTAACTTAATCGAACGAACTTTTTTTCTAGTCGAGATCCGAATAGCTCGTAAGCAGCTTGGCTCGTTTACACCCCTGAGTCTAGGATGATTGGGTATAAGTTAATATGTCTGAAGGTGTTTGAATATCCCATAGAGGATTCACTATTTCTTTTTATAAGGAGACGAATACCCTAAGACATCTTATAAGGATTATTACTCGTAAATCTTTGGCTAAAGCATTATACGTCAAGAGGATGGTCTTCTTGAACATGTGTTTGAGAAATTTGAATCTGCGAGATAAAGAACTATTACTTGGGCTACCTGTGACACAGTCAGTCCAGTGGGAATTGACACATAAATCATGTCCTAAACTAAGTGAGTATAAGATAAGTGAAAGAAACAGACGCATTGATAATTGTAGTTGTTGAAGGGTTTAGAATTATTATGGGATCAACTATGTTTTTTTGATCAATTGGGGGTCATGATGTACTACTAGGTGTCACTCATGATTGATTCATAATTAATGATTAATTTTGATTGGCTCGAGATCCTATTGGATCACATGCACTACGAGTATATCTGAAAGACATAAAATGAGTTTGAAAATTGGATTCTTAGATTGAGAGATATTAAGTTTAGTAAGACTAGGCAAAGGGGGTCAATATGGAAAGTATTTGTTGAGCCAGAACCGATGGTGGATCATGTCTATTGTAGGCGAGTTGGATTCATTATAGTTTAATAATAAACCAAATTGGTTTAGTTTAATTATGAACTAAAATTGATTTGGTTTTTGAATCAAACTTAATACTAATGGATTGGGTTGGCTTAATGGGTATGGGTTTGATCTTGCTCATCAAACCCTATGGAGGTGTATAAATATTCCTCCATGAGAGAAAAAAATAAGTGTTAAGAAAAACCTAAAATTATTTTAGGGGTTCTCTTCTTCTCTTGTCGTCGTCACCCAAGGGCTTCACACCGCCACCCAAAGGTTGTCGTTGCCCCCCTCTGCTGTCAGCTGCCTTCCTATCATCGACCTTTAAGGTCTGCCGCCTTTGCTACCTCCCGCAAGCCTTATAACACCGAACAACATGATGTGTCGTTGGGCAACAAGCAAGGACTTGTTGTTCCTTGCTTGCTTTTAGGTTCTCCTCGTCACCAGCCCCCCAGCCGATGGATAGCAGCCACAAAAGTCACTGAATAGTAGCCAAGTTGGCTTCTACTCTCTCGACTTGGTCGGGCACTAAATCGAGTTGGGGTTTTCAATCTTGGATCGTGTTGTTTCCTCTCTTTGGCTAATACTGAACCGAAGACATGACTTATGGCTCACGGAGTTATCTTAAAGGTATCTTGGCATGAATACGAATAAAGGCAATCCTTATGAGGGTTGCTAGTTGATGTCATTTTGGTTAAACAACATCCATCAGATATAATCTCTAAACAAAAGTTTTATATGGTTATGTTTATGCATGTGTGCTCCTGTGTATATGCGTCCTAATAATTTAGGAAAATATTATTATTCTTTTGCTACATATTTTTTGAAAATAAATTTTAAAACGTGTATAGAGACACCCAATATAGACCACGTTATAATAGATACAGTTTAGTATCTGCTACAATGTCAAATTTATATTATAGTAGCTAAAAAGTCATAGCTGCTATAACATGACTGAACAAGCCTACAATACATGATGTTGTAGCAACTATAGTTTGCAACTACTGAATTGTAGCTGCTACAACATCATGTATTGTAGTAGCTGCGGAACCATAGTTGTTGGAACATGATTGATCAAGTTAATACTACGTTATAGAAGTTACGATTCCGTAATTACCACAACATCAAACATGTGTTGTAGCAGCTACAGAATCATATCTGCTACAACATGATTGAACAAATCAAGATCGCATTGTAGCAACTATAATTCCATAACTACTATAATGTCAAGTCTGTGTTATAATAGGTATGATTCAGTTGCTGCTACAACAAACAATATCTTGTGTAATCTGAAAGTGTATTACTTACAATTCTCTAAAACTATATAAACAATACTCTTTAAAACTAAAATAATACTCAAAACACCAATAATAATTAAATTGTTCGACTAAAATTTAATACAACCAAAATAATATCATAACAACAATTATAAACTATTTTGTTTTACATACATGTTGAAATTGTTATTCATCTTTTGAAATGACATTTTGAAATTATCTTGCCTAATCTTTGTCTGTCATAATTTTATGTTCAACGCTAAATCTATAAACTTTCATTTCATATTGTCTAAATTTAGTTGATCTACAAAACATAAAATTTTTGACATAGTGCATCACAAAAAATCACAATCTAACTTACAAGATAAAGTTTTTTAACTGGTAAGAATCTAATTGCAATCAAGAATATGAAGCATAAACAAATACTTACGATTTAACTTATGTGAGGTCATTTACTTGAATCGATTTAAACTCTCTTGAAGAAATACATGCAAACTCTCAATATCAGATATGAAAGTATGACCAGTTTAAATTCTTAAAAAAATTCATCTACATCGATGTATAATCAATACATATCAAAATCTTATTGTAATAGAATATAAAATTGAATACTTATAGTTTTCTCAAACTTTAGAAGCATAATTTTCTGTAACACCGAGGGAGTTATAATGAATAAATTGATATTTTTTAAGGTCTATGACCCACAGATGCCAATGATCATTTTGATTATTAAGAAATAGAAGATATATCTAATGATCTTATCTTCATTAGTTTTCACAATTTGTTTAAGTATTTGAGCATATATTATTGAAAACTTATGCTTTGTAAAGAACAATTATCAGTGGAATATATGCAAAAAAAAACATGTCAAATAAAATATAGATAGGCAGTATAGTGTGTCCAATGTTTTGACTTCATTTGCTATAATTCTCAAATATGCATTTATGCAATAGTCATAGGTATATTGAGTCTAATCAATACTATCATGAAAGATTGCATATCTAATGCAAAAGAAGAGTTGGACCATATTGGAAGCAAGCTATTCATACATAAATAAACAAACACCTTAAGACAAATTATAAAATAAAGAAGAAAATTATCACTATTATTATTATTATTGAATAATATTCATAGTTACTACATTTGTAGCAACTACAAAAACTTTATGTGATATAGTAACTTCTAATAATCTAGGTTGTTCTAGCATGTTTTCATTGTTGGTAGTAAAATTTAACATTCAAATGTATTATTTTCAATACAATATAACACGGATGAAAACAATATTATCGTTTTGTTAATAATACACTTATTGAGACTTCAACAAGTTATGCGTCATTATCTAGCATACTTATGTAACTACGCTACCAACTAATTTGCTTTAATTGACTGAGTTTTAATAATGCATCTGTTACCATAATATCATTATTTTTCTTAAAACATGTTTTTGCTCACTGATCAAATACATAGACAAACAAGTTATTGAGGAAAATATAACAAATAGATTTAAAAGAATTAATTATAGTCAATCGCATCTTCAATACTTTAGATTTTCACTGTTAATCTCAGCATAACATTGTTAATTTAATGAGATTGTGGCAGATTTAATTGATGGGCCAGAGGGGGCTTTTGGATCTTTATGCTAAATAATCTCTTTCTCTTTCCCCTAGGTATTGTAGTCGTTTATTTACTATCAGTTCTCTTTCTTTTAGAGGTTGGTTCAAATTTATAAGTCAATATTGGTCAAATACTCTTTCTAGTACACTGCTTTATACTTGTATATTGGCAGCTATGACCTTTTTATCTAGGGTAGGAGCTACTCAAGACTCTTCTAATACCTTTCTTTCTAGTAGACTTTAGAGCTCTATTTTTTTTTTGTTTAACTATGATTCTATCTTTTACAACTAATATTTTGTCCTTTTCATGTATAGTCTTATCCTCAACAATGCCAATTTCATAATTATTGGCACTCATCTCCAGTAAATCAACAAGTTCCTTTACTTTTGTCTCCTTCTCTTGAACATGATTGCTCATCTCAGTAACCAAAGTTTATATCTCAGCAAATTTATCATCTTTTACTTTATAGCATTTGTTGGAACACTTTGGAGCTAGGAGGGAGGGGGGTGAATAGTTGGTCTCACTCGTTTGATCGCTTCATAGATGTTGTTGCAGCGGATAAACTCGAAGTGACAAACTCTCCAATGCTAACACTAGAATTTACTTGATATCCACCTCAAGAAGAGGTGACTAATTCAAGAATCCACACAGAGCACTCTCTCCACTATCAAAAATACTCTTTCCAAAAAATACTCTTTCTTGGAAACAATTCGGAGGTGGAGAAACCTCTTACAACTCACACAAGCAATACAACTTGAAACAAGTAGTAATACATAAATGAAAATGAAAAACCTTCTTTATTGATCTCTTGTTATCTGTGAATGCCTCTTGTAAGCTTAGAAGTGCAACAACACCTCAGTCCTAGGCTTCCAAGAACTGACAGAGAAGATTGAGTGAAGAATTGTTGTGTTTGAACCACACTGTCGTCTTTATATTTCGCAATCTAGGGCTCCTAATCGATTAGACTTACTCCCAATCGATTGCCACATAAGATCCAGGCAATCCTAGCTGTCCAGAAGTCACAATTTGTGCAATGATCATCTCCCAATCAATCAACTAATCGATTGGGAGTAGCTGGATCGATTGGCTGATCGATCCAACAACCTTTTGTGCTTTCACATAAGACCGTAGAATCAATTGACCAAACAATTCTGTCTTTCCTCCGTCATCGCAAGAAAACCTACCCTAATCAATCAATTGATCGATTAGAGTATCCTAATTGATCGGTTGATCGATTAGGGAGCACAATGTGCTCTTACATGAATGACCACCAATCGATCAACCTCAATCGATCAACTAATCAATTGGGCTATCATTGCTCGTAAAAACTCTCCCAATCAATCAACTAATTGATTGGATTCTGGTTCAATCGATCGGTTGATCGATTTACTAACCGTAACTTGACTAACTCAAGTCTAAGGTTCTAAATCTCAACATTCGATCGATCAACCGTGATGTGTTGGGACTCCCTCATGCCTAGCATCTGGTCAATCTTTACCTGCTGAGACTTCCTTATCAAGTGTTTGGTCAATCCTTTGACCCACTTAGACTTTTCTCCCTGTGCCAAGTGTCCAATCAACCTTAACCCACTTGGACTTGCCGTCTCATGCCAGGGGTACAATCCTCCATGACCTATAAAATTTCTAAACACCAAGTGTCCGGTCAATATTGACCCATCTAGATTTACACACGCCTGGCTTTACTCACCAAGACTTCTTCATTGCCTACCTTCACTCACTAGGACTTTCACCTAGCTTCATTTATCAGAATTTTTCATTTGTCTTGCTTCACTCTCCAAGACTTTTCAACTGCCTAGCTTCATTTACTAGGGATTTTCACACAAAGCGTTTGGTCATCACTGATCCACTTAGATTTTCATCTTCTGATAACATTCTCATTGGATTTTCCATTGCCTAACATTCAATTAGGACTTTCCAATCAAGTATCCGGTCAACCTTGACATACTTGACTCTTCTTCACATTAAACTAGTCAAACCTTAACCAAAGGGGAATTACACCAATAATCTCCTCAAACAAAAAATTACACCTATAATTTCTATATATTGTCAAACATCAAAATTTAAACATTAAGACTTAAGCTTGAGCCAACTCAAGTTTAGTCAAACTAGTCAACCTTGACCTAGGAAAATTGCACCAACAACAATAACATTCAACTTACTCTTGAACATCCTCTGTAGCTTGATCCTAAACATCCTCTACAACATGATCTTGAGCACCCACTGCTACATGCTTCTGAACATTCTCTGCTTACTTTGGAAAAGAAACAGTGGCAAAGTTATGTGCAATTTGATCATCAATTTACTTTACACCATCTACTAAAAAATTAGTTGATAGCAAATGTTCCTCTACATCTGATGGAATTAAATTAACTGTAATTTTTTATGAAGGTAGTTCTTCAATGATCGTCTTTATTTTTTCAATGTCCACTTCTATCAGCATATTTTTAGAAAGGCAAAGTTCTTGTATTGACTCTATGATTCTAACATGTTCACACATCTAAACTTGCAATACCATAAGTATGATTATAAATTTTGAATCAACGAAGATACAGTAAATTTAATAACTTACACAAGTAGATATGCAAATCCTTTCAACATTAGAGTCGAATTCCCCTAAAGGTGATCTGACTTGGGTCTCAGTGAGAGCATCACACTGATACCCGCCATTTGTGGGACATATAGTTCTATACAATTTTACACTAATTATATCTACCTATATTTTCAAAGTCATCTATATAATCAAGTAGTGATTGTACTGATAGTTTAGATATATTGCCAGTAGTAATAAATAACACGCAGATAAAAAATATAAAATAAAAATTGACAAAACAAAAGATCAGATTCAGGAGATGGTTGTTTGTCGATGTTGATCAGTTTGTTCTCTGCTTCATTCTTTGAACAATCTCGACCTACAAAATGATGAAGGTAGAGTAGGGTGGAGGCGATATCTAAATGCAAAGAAACTTCATTGTCATGGTCTAGAAGTCTGGATATAGTACTAGAAGTAGTAAATAACATGCAAATAAAAAATATATAAAATAAAAAGTTGGCAAAACAAAAGATCAGATTCAGGAGATGGTTGTTTGCTCATGTTGATCAACTTATTATCTACTTCATTCTTTGAACAATATAATCCCAATCTACGAAATATTGAAAGCAAAGTGGGGTGGAGGCGATATTAAAATGCAAAGGAACTTCATTGTCATGGTCTGGAAGTCCTAAAATCAATGAAATATCTTTTCTTATGAATCTAATCTTCTAATTTTGAATGATGAAACACTTAGTATGATAGTCTCAATTGTTAAACATATTTTGTACAATACCTGATGTTTACATTACGCAATATGTCTAGGGTTTAGACAAATGAACTTCTACTTATGAACTTCATCTATCGGTCATTTGATTGTAATGATTATATGAAAGACTTAAATTGGTGGATGTTACTTTTCCATTGTAATTTCTTACTATATGTATGAGAAGTAGAGTTTTTATAGGAGGTCAACATCATTTAATTATGTAAAACAAATACAGGATATTTTAGTGATACATTACAATGTTAGTTTAAATGATATTTCTGCTAGTTCTTATTAGAATGTTGTTATAGCTACTACAACTTGCTTAGACTAGAATATTGTAGTAGCTACGATACAACGTTCTTGTCGGTAGTCTTAGCACGTTGTAGCAACTATGATTTCATAGTTGCTACAACGTGCTTAGATCATAACATTATAGTAACTACGAAATCGTAGCTGCTACAATGTTCTTGTTGATAGTCTTAGTACGTTATAGTAATTACGACGTGCTTAGACAGAATGGTGTAGTTGTTACGAAATCATAGTTGCTACAACATTCTTATTGGTAGTCTAATTAGCATGCTATAGCAGTTACGATTTCGTTAATGCTATAATGTGCTTAGATCAGAACATTGTGCTTATATCAATGTGCTTAGACTAGAACATTGTAGCTACTATAATTGTGTAGTTGCTACAACGTTGTATCTACTACAATAATGATAGTTGAATGGAGAAAGAAGATGTTCTAAAACTCGAATGGAAACTGAACTGACACTAATATCTAAACTATAAATAATTAGATGAGGCATCAGCATACAGTTAAAAGATAAATAATGGAAATGGGCACGTATATGAGGAACACATTGTAGATGAATGACAGTACGAAGGCAAGACAATGTGGTGGAGTTGATGAGGGATTTTGAAGGAGGAGAGTTCAAAATGTTTGAGTTTTTTCAAGAAGCAAAAAAGCTTTAAATGTATTGGGTTTTTCCCACCCGCCCACCCTGGCTAGTGCTAGTCTACAGGTTTAATATGAACTTGTCTACAAATCAACCGCACTTAGCCGAACAGTGAATGAAAAATAAAAAAGTAATTACAATTTAAATAGGGTATTCTTTTGAGAATAAATCAGAGTAAGGCATCCCTATAACTATCCCTTAAAAAAATATCATGATAGAATATTTAGATTATCATCCGTTCAATTTATAAGTATGTTATATTTATAGGAATTTATACTAAGATGCTGGATTTATCAATTAAAAAAAGGTGCCTTTTGATTTTTTTTTTAAATAAATAGATTGACTCGTAAAAAGTCGTTGTAGAACCCAATAAATTGTCCTTGTAGTGTTGGATCCTCACCATTTGTAAAATAATCCTCCCGTAAAATCCGGCCATCTCCGCCGCCGTCGAGCTCTGTTCTTGATCATGCCATTTTACTAGTTCCGAATTCCCAACGACATGGAGGGCGGGATCCTGGGTCAAATCCTCGCCGCCTGTCGGCAGGCCGAGGACCTCGGCAGGGCCGTCCTTCTCGCCGACGACCCCGGCTACCTCCTCATCTCCTGCGATGAGCTCGCCGCCTCCTTCCAACAAGCCGCCGCTGCGCTCCGATCCCGAATGCTCCTCCCAGAGGTGTCCCCGCCGGAGGAGCAGCAGCGCAGCTCCATCGGCCCTTTGGCCATTCCCCCGCACGCGGAGCTACCCTCCGGACCGTCAGGGATCCGAACGCCGAGGAAGAGGTTTGTGGAATTCAAATTGACGTGTAGACTTTTTTGGCTTACTCAATGTGGTAAACTTCCATGAACGTGAACTGGTAGTTTCCATTGCATCCATGCTTACCCACCCCACCTTGTTCTCACATAGTCGGGAAATTGACTCGATGGTAATTTCCAGGAAGGAGGGGAGGTTGACGTTGAGAACTCCGGCTCCGGTGACTGGAAAAGTCGACGTTCCACCGGAAGATGGGTACACTTGGAAGAAGTACGGCCGAAAGGCTATTCTGCGTTCCAATTTTCTAAGGTTCTTCTTCTTCTTCCTCTGATTCCTCACCAAGTGCTCTGCAACTTCTTTAGAGAGAGTTTCATTTGGCCCTACATAGATTTCTAATCAGAAATTAATGGCAGGAGCTACTACCGGTGCACCCACAAGATTTGCGAGGCCAAGAAGAAAGTGCAGCAGCTCGACGAAAACCCTTTCATCCTCGAAATCACATACGAAGGCGAACACACTTGCCAGACCTCCACTACGCCGCTCCTCATCCCTCCAATCACCGTCGCAGTCGCCGCCGCCGCCGCCGGAGAAAACAGAGACCCCGGCGCCGATAGCGCTTCGCCCCTGTTCCAGGCAGGGACGTCGTCGGCGTCGCAACCGAAAACTGATAACTGGCTTGGCGACGAAGCGCAGGGAACGGCGGCGGGGACGGGTGGCGGCGACGGCGGCAGGGACGTGGATGATTGGTTGGCGGATCTCACCGACACCATGTTTAATTTTTCCGGAAGCAGCGACAGCTGCATGGACTCCATCTTCCCGCCGAGACCGGGGAACTAATCGATCTAAATGATCAACAACTAGTTAATTAGATTGCTGAAGAGTGAAGACGCACCGTTATTCTTTTTGGTCAAGGGAAAAATAGATTCTTTATATCTGTAATAAAATAAATTGCAAGTTTCCTGAAAGAAGTTTAACCAAATCTGGCAATCAGCGAGTTTTTTTTTTTTTAAATCTGTAATCCATGTTATTGTTGGATCGTTCGGTTGATGGATCCACTCCGTTTCGCCAATGCCGATTACTTCTCTCATTTCCATCTATAAATAGCGCTGCCTCGCCTCGGCCGACGACACGGGAGCAAGAGCCGTATCCGATCTCATTCCCTGGGCTAACGCCGCTTCCGCCTCCACAGTCGCCGGAGCAAGAGCAGCCACTGTTTTTGTCCCCGGCGCTGAAACAGCAGCCGCAGAACGAGCCGCTGACGCCTTCAACGGCTGATCTGCGCCGCGACGAGTGCCTAGAGCATATATATATTTAAGTTCGACACAAGGAATGAATACCTTGAACACTTACTAATTCAACTAGTTAATGTTTTTCCTAAAATTTGGTTTAATGGCAGCTGAATCACAAAAGTGTGTTAAATTTACTAGTTGTTCACTGGATTTATCAAGAATTTGAGTAGAATCCTTAGATTTGTTCAGAAAAAGCTCATGAGTAGATCAATAGAATAGCTGCATTGGATTAAAAAAAACTATAATGAATACAAAAATAGCCTGATCAATGGACTGTACAATTGGATCGTAGACAAGAATCTAAAGTTATAATCCCTTTGGACACCTAATGATCTCATACTACACAAAATCACATTCGTCTTCTTCATCAGTTCCCTGCAAAACTTCAGAAATGCTGACTGGTTGAAGGATCTGAAATATAAGAGCCTTTTCTGATCACTCCATCTTCCACAAACCTTTCCTCGGGAGTATTACAGTGGGGTGTGCCCAGCTCTGTGAATTCAGATGCTTCATCATTGTCGCTGTGTCGATATAAGATTTCACTAGCTGAACCATAGCCCATAAGCTGATGCAGTTGTGAACCTGTTTTAAGCCTACTTTTTCTCTTATGCATCAGAGTGGATCTGCCTAGAATATTCACCGGCATTTCGGTATCAGCGGAGTAGCTGATGCCAAGAGAGTATCCATAATCTTCTGAGTAAGAAACAGGCTCCCTTAGGGATCTATCATTTGACGGAAAGTTGGAGATCTCATGTCTGGAAGTAGTATCTGTACTGGTGTCCAACTCGGTTGTAGGTGTCTCAGCCTCATCGTATAAATGGGGAATCCCATGTTTTGGAGCTCTGAAAGAAAATGTAAGAACTTTGGAACAAGCACCACACTGAAGCTTATAAGATCTTCTCCACACTATGAAGAAATCCATAGGAAGCCTAAGCAACTCGAAGCAATTGTAGCAGGTGACAAATGGAGAGCCACCTAAAACAGGGCGACAAAGTTGCTTCTTCTGTTGTATTCCATCATTGTTGTTTGGTTTCTCGGTCTCACGCTCAACCTGAGACTTGTGAGAACATGGTGGGGGACTGGAACCGGCATGCACCGTTGCATAGCATGGGTGATCATGGTGGCAAGCACTGCAAATTCCGTTGTGACAGTGGCTTTGAGATGGAAGATTCACGAACCCCTGGCGCCCTCCATGATGGAAATTCTTGTGAGGAACTTGGTACAACTGTGAAGGAATGCCATTGGCCCTAGGTGGTCGAGGAATTGCCTTTCTTTGGTGGGAATTTTTGGGAGGAGCTTGATGTAGGCCTGACTTAACATGCTTAGCATGGTCTTCTTCTTGAATGTCTCGAAGGTGCGGCCGTGCTTTGCTCTCATCGGATATATCAAAGATTTCTTTGATTTCCTCTCTCAATCCATCAACCTTCTTTAGAATTTTCTTTTGGATGTGTGCAAGTGAATTTAAGCTAGCTTCTTTGCTGCCTGGCTGAAAGTTGACTGAGAACTTAGGAACCTCTGCAGCCCTTGAGATGCCAAACGAATCGGCATCAACTGTCATGCTACCATTTTGATTGTCGGCTGAGCCTTTAGGAACCTCCACTAGATTTGAATGCACATGATTTTCTGGTTCCTTCCAGTTCTGAACTGAATGGAAATCCTCAGAGTCAAAAGAGCGGTTTATCACTAAATCATCTTTTTCTTTTGGAGAAGACTCATTTGCATGCGAACCAAATGTATCAAAAGCAGGTGGCTTCTCTATTGATGGCTCTTGTGAAACTTCTTGAGTTTGAATTTGTGTTACCACTTGCATTTTTTTAACACTCTCTTCTTTGTGTGCATTAGTATCTACTGAATCCTGCACATTTCTCTGTCTAAAAGTTCTTCTGGACATTGGCACTCGTTTACGAGGAGTGTCAATGTTGCTTCTATCACTGACAGAAGAAAGACTGGCATCAAATGCATTTGCAATGGGCATTTTCGAAACATTACCACATTCATCATAATGATTGCTGGTTTTCTCCTTGTCTTCCAGTGATCCAACATTTGTTACATCAGCAGGAATAGGACTAGAGCTATGCAAATCCATCCCTCTTGCTTTGCAAAAATTGCCATTCTCCTTGTTGTCTGATGACATGTCATTTCTCACATCGACAGGAGTAGGACTAGAACTCTGCAAATCCGTACCTCTCGCATTGAAGAAACTATCTTCTAGCTCCATTCGTCTCTCCTTGAGGCAACCTTCTTCATGTTCTATTTCATTTCCTTTATTTAAAAATCTGCTTGAAGCATCTTCTGCTTTAGACAATTGTGGATCCAGATATGCTGAACTATGTGCTCCACTGGACGCAGATACTGTAATCTCTGGTGTAGTGACATTGCTGTTCTGATTGGTAGAACTATATTGTTTAGCTGCAAAGAACAAAAATTAGCACAATCCATTAGAAAAACTACAAGCGAAGAGAAAAATTATAAGTAAACAATGTGATCAACACAGAATCTTACCTCGAAGAGTGGCACCACATTCACCGCACTGGTATACAGGAATACTAGCAATTTCAGCAAGAACCTTCCTGCATCTTGGGCATCTTACGAACCGCACTCCAGGAATTGTGCTTTTGCTAGCCATGTCTGATAATATAAACCAGTTACAAGAAAAGACTTCAGGATCTTCTGCAGGGTGCTTATCTCATACGAATCAGTTACTAAATTTGATTGCCAAAAGTCAGAAAGCTCCAAGCTTCACTTTTGGATCTCCAGAAACTCTTAGAATCTTTCGACATGGTGTGGCTTTCTTCCGTTTTCCAAACAAACAGCGGCAACCTATTGCATGCAATAAGTAAGTCAAATTATGGTTTCATATAGCAGTGGAAAAACATTAACAGAATTAAGAACACACAAAGACAATTAGGTTACCAAAGTTTATAGAACAAATCAATCAGACAACTAGCTTGTCACAAATAATAGAACACAATGCTTTAACTGAAAATGAACATAAATAAAACAAGGGATAGCAAAAGGCTATTGCCTGTAAAATTTGCAAGAAAAAAATCAGAAAACAATAGACAAAATGAAACCTCCTATTTTTAAAGAGGAGTAAAGAGAGAAAGAATCCAAATGTGAAGTTATAGCCAGTGTCTACCAAATTTTTTTTAAAAAGCTGGGAAACTATGTTAAAATACTTAAACGTGTACTTAATCAGGAAAATTAAAACTGAGCATGAAGAGAGAAAAGTTTCACCATGTGGCTAAGGAGCAAAAATGGGAACAGAAATTTAAAAAAAAAAAGGACAATTGCCACAAATTCAAGGCCCAAAGGCCAGAAATTGACAAAATCATTCAAACACTCCTAAAAATCTAATTTTTAGCTTTCCAAAACATTAAAGGCGAAATTGGACGGGAACCACCAGAAACAGGCTCCAGTCACACGTGACAGAACACAAACCCTAGAAGTCGAAGGAAACAAATAAAAACAATCGGACAAGCAATGTATGAAACACCTACTCCGATCATTAATTAACACAAAAAAGGGCAATAAGTACTTCTGAAATGTGTAACGGTGACCCAAAAAAAGCCAATTTGAAGACTTATTCTTGATTTCCCTTCCACCAATTCACTATTCCTTCCACAAAAGCCATCTCCGTCCATCCAGACCTAGAAATTCTATTCCAACGCACTAATTCAACCAGCAAAACTGAAAGGAAAAAAAAAGAAGAAGAAAAACAGCAATCGCTTCTAGAAAACAACACCCTAAGCAGCGAGCCAAAATTCAAGACTTTGCGCACATACCTAAGAGACCGGAGGCTTTTCGCGGCTGTTAATCCCAAACCCTTCTCGTTCCTTGGCCCTCCTCCTGTCTGCTACCTGAGCGGGGGGAATCTGAAGAAGGGGAAGCGCCAGTGAATGACAATAATGAGGTTGAGCCGTTGGGTGGAGGAGGAAGGTGAGCCGTGAGCGTATATATAAGCGGGACCATTTCCACTTCCACTCCTCCGCGGCCTCTTTGACCAGGTAAAGTCTACAGCGCGATCCGTGTCTGAGTCGCTGTTTTAAAGTAATTAAATATAGCAATTAAGGTAATAATTATTTGATAAAAATAAATTAAATTAATTCTTAAAAATTGAAATCTAATATATTATATAATTTTAGTTTTTTTTTTAAAAAAAAATAGTTATTTTGAAAATCATATGAATTTTATCAAGTAAGAATCTCGTGCGGTGGTCGGACGCGTGGATCAAACGGCATGCGGAGGAGCTAGGGCGCCGGCGACCGCGTCCACGCGTCCGCAGGACAGCTGCCATGCACACAAATATATCCTGTGGGTCCCACCGAGTTGTCGAATCTACACGTGACGTGGACTCGTTCCAGGTGGAGAGCTGAGCGCTTAATTAATCTAAACCCGTTAATTAGTTATCAGTCCAGTTTAACGGCTAAAACGGGTTTGTTCAGGCGACTTGATTAAATTGTTATTTTTAAATAATAAAAAAATAATATTTAAAATTGTTTGATGACGTGTCTGCAAATACAGTCATCGAACGCCTATGTGGCTGCAGTCGTGAAATCGACCGAGTTGTCATCCGCTGGACCGCCAGCCGCTGCCAGCACACACGCGGTGGCAGAGTGCGTAGAATCCACTTTTTTTGTTTAATATTTAATTATAAAATTGAGAAATCGTGATCATGATAGAGAAACTGGTCAATTATTAAATTTCAGTTTCTTGACCAGTCAAAGACATAATTTATTTAACATCTTTTTTTGCTAAAAAAATTGCCTCTAAAATTTAAAATATGAAAAATCTAATTGTTTTTGGGAAAAGAAATTAAAAAAAATAAGTCTTGACATTATTTTCAAAGAGAATTGACTCGGAGAAGATATTCAACTAGTTTTTTAATTTGGATATCTTAATTTAAGTTGAGTAGGTCAATATGTTGATTTATCATTGAAACAAGTTCATACTTACTACTATCATTCAATGAAATTGCTCCGGGGCTATAAGCAATGAGACGGATTTCTTAAGACATATTACATGTTGTTGATTTACTTTAATAGCAGGTGGAAATTATGAAATATTTTAATTAACAATAAATATATATATATATATATATATAATAAAATCTATTTTTTTTATTATTTTTTTAAAGCTGGTAAGTTGTTTAAAATTTGTATAATAATATTACAAATAACTTCTTTAAGAGCAGATTCATATGGCCTATTAGCTCAGTTGGTTAGAGCGTCGTGCTAATAACGCGAAGGTCGCAGGTTCGAAACCTGCATGGGCCATTTAA
>JBBMJZ010413102.1:15430666-15441322 GCA_037833815.1 Zingiber zerumbet | reverse complement strand
GAGAGCAAAGGAGAGGAGGGAGAGAGGAGCCGTCGGAAGCGGCGTGGGGCGGCAACATGCGTGAATGGGAGAGAGTATGCGACCGCTCGTGGGAGAGAGGAGGCGACCGCTCGTGGGAGAGGGAGCGGTGGCGAGGGGGAGTCGATGGTGTCGGCGTGGAAAGGGGTGGTGACGATGGAGGGTGATTATCGACTGGAGTGGGGAGGTTCGCAATGACATTCAAGCGTGAGAGGATATAGTTGTCAGCAGTGGCAGCGAGAGGAGGTGGAGGCAGTAGCGTGGTCATCATGAGAGGAGAAGTAGAGGCAGTAGTGTGCGTGCATGTTGAGAATGTTGAGAAGACAACCAAGAAAGTTCCCCCACTTTGCGTACAAGGCAAGCCCTAAAAATGGGCTATAGTGAAATGAACAAAATGTTCATTTGATCCACGTGTCTTCCTTTCTATCTCATTGCATCATCCTAATTATATAAAGAAAGATAAATTATAAAATTAATTTATAGTTGACAGTCAAGTAATTAGAATTATCTTTGCTATATCAATTTCTATAAATCTAACAAGCGATAATAGCTCGCCTATGCCCTGGAGCTGAGTAGCTATGCCAAGATGTTATCCATAAATGAGAGATGGAACAGAAGGGATGTTACACCAAATCAGCGAGAATAGAAAAAACTTTGGTAGTTGGGGAGGGTGACAATGAAAATTAAATACGTCTAACTTTAGTGCGTTTTTTTTTTTTGGTGTGTGTTATTCGATTATTTTAGGTGCGCCGATTTGAAAATTATCGAATTTACATTATCTACACCATTTCTATTTAGGGAGAATATGAAATCACATTATTTATTTAATAATGAGAAAGACAAATTTAACGTTTTTGTTCTGAGGAGCATATATATGAAATCACATTATTTTATATATATATATATATAATAAATTAACGGCGTTAAAGACTAACGGAGTTGACTGAGCAATTGGAGCCGTTTGATTTTCCATGGCCGTCACGTTGATTTCCGTAAACGACACGATAGACAGCGCAGCATCCGATAAGCCCGCTTGCCTACCCTCCTCCCTCGTCATCCTCCTCCCCGATCTGGCCATCTCGATCCGGCCGGCGACTTCTCTGCTCCAGTCCACTTTCAACGCCGTCGCCTGATCTCCATCAGCACCATGTTCGGCCGCCTCGCCCCCTTTGTGTTCCTCCCGCTCGTCCTCTCCCTCTTCTCCCCTTCCGCCGCTGAAATCAAAACCCTAAAGATCACCTCCGACTCCCGCCCCATCATCCTATTCGAGGACTTCGGTTTCACCATCTCCGGAGAAGTCTCCGTCACCGTCTCCGATGTCTCCTTCTCCTCCTCTTCGTCCGATGAACTCTTCGGCTTCTTCCTTGTCTCCGACGCCAGCCTCCTCCAGTTGGAACACGACTCAGAGCAGCCTAACCAGAACCCCGCTCCCATTCCCAGCTGCGCTCTCCAGAGCCGTTACGTCGAACCACTCCTCACCTTCCACGAGGTCGTCGCCACCCCCTCCCACAACTTCACCAAAGTCTTCACGGTCCACCATCCCGACGAGTACGGTCTCTACTTTGCCAACTGCGCTCCCGGCGCCTTGGTATCCATGACGGTCCGCACCGCGATGTACAACACCCGCCCGGACGGCACCCGCGACTACCTCTCCGTCGGCCAGTCCGCCGTTCCTTCCACCTATGCCTTCTTCTCCGTTGCTTACTTTGCTGGCCTCATCATCTGGGCCTATATCTGCTTCCGTAATCGGCTCGATGCCCACAGGATTCACCTCCTTATGGCTGCCCTCTTGCTTGCTAAAGCCCTCGATCTCCTCTTCGCTGCTGAGGACCTCCACTACACCCGCTCTACGGGCACGCCCCATGGCTGGGACGTCCTCTTCTACGTTTTCAAGTTCGTGAAAGGTGTCCTCTTGTTCACTGTCATCGTCCTCATCGGCACCGGGTGGTCCTTCCTCAAGCCCTTCCTCCAGGAGCGCGAGAAGAGGGTGCTCGTGATCGTAATTCCACTTCAGGTCATTGCAAACATTGCGTCGGCGGTGATCGGCGAGACTGGACCCTTCTTGAAGGGTTGGGTTAAATGGAAGCAGATCTTCCTTCTCATCGACGTTGCGTGCTGCTGTGCCGTCTTGTTCCCGATCATTTGGTCAATAAGAACTCTAAAGGAGACTTCGAAAACGGATGGGAAGGCAGCTAGGACTCTTGCAAAGCTCACTCTTTTCCGGAAGTTCTATATTGCTGTCATTGGGTACTTGTACTTCACGAGGATCGTGGTGTATGCATTGAGAACAATTACATCCTACAAGTACCGATGGGCGAGTGTGATGGCTGAGGAGACTGTGACTTGTGCCTTTTACGTCTTCATGTTTTATATGTTCAGGCCGAAGGAGAGGAATGAGTACTTTGTGCTCGATGACGATGAAGAGGAGGCAGCCGAAGCTGCACTGAGGGAGGAGGAGTTTGAACTTTAAATCTGGTAATGCTGCTTTCGTTACGAGCTTGCAAACATTATTATTCTATCTTGATTTTCTCCTATTTGTGTTTCAGTGACTGACTTCTCACTTATTTCTCTACGTCAAAGTAAACATTTTGTTTCTATATGACACACTATTTAGGCACAATGTTGTTAGCAATACTGATTATAGATTTTGATGGTGGTCTTGGTCTTTTCGTCTGCTCGAACTCCACCTCTCCCAAAGCTATTTTTGAATCAATGTTGTGGTGGTCTCCAAGGGTTCAACTGAGAAGAGTCGTCTGTCTCCGAGGGTTCAGTTGGGATTCAATCCAAATCTTATATTAAAAATATTTGAAAAAGATCTTGAGTTTAAAAATGATGTATAATATCTCTATTGGAATATTTTTTAAATAGAGTCTAGAGTAAAGTCATAAGGATCTAGGGTCAAAGTGGACAATATCATGTTATTGTCGAGATATGTAAACATTCTTTGGGCACAACAAATGACATCAGAGTAGGTCAGTGTGATCGGATGCTTTCGGGGAGGCCTGGAGCAGGTTAAAAGTGACCGAATGTGAATGCTCATGGGAGGCCCCAAGCAGGTCAGGATGACCGGATGTGGATACTTGCGAGAAGGCCCAAAGCAGATCAGATGCTCACGGGGAGGTTCGGAGCATGTCAAGAGTGACCAGATGCACGTTTTTGATGGAAGGATTGTTGGAATTCAATCCAATCCCATATTAAATAGATTTGGATTAGATTATGGATTTAAAAAGATTTAAAATATCTCCATTGACATAAGATCTTTTAGGTAGAGTCTAAGAGCAAAGTCATGTGGGCTTAGGCCAAAGTGGGCAATATCCTGCATGTCATTGTGGAAATATGTGAACATCCTTCGGTTACAATAATGGTATCAGAACTATGGTCCAAACAGATATCATGTGGTGTAGCCTTGAATAAAGTCGCGGAGAGGTCCGGAGCAGGTCAAGGTGACCGGTTGTTCGCGGGGAGGTCCGGAGCAGGTCAAGACGACCAGATGCTCGTGGAGAGGCCTGGAACATATTACAATGACCGGATGTTTGCAGGTAAGGCCCAGAGTAGGTCAGGGTGATAAGATGTTCGTGGGATGACCCAGAGTAGGTCAAGGAGACCAGATACTCGTGGGGAGGCCTGGAACAAATCAGGATGACCGGATGTTTGCGGGTAAGGCCCAGAGCAGGCCAAGGTGATCAGATGTTCGCGGAGAGGCCCAGAGCAGGTCAGGGTGATCGGATGTTCGTGGGGAGGCCCGAAGTAAGTCAAGAGTGACCGGATCAAGATGCTTGCGGGAAGCCCGGAGCAGGTAAAGTGATCGGATGCTCGCGGGGAGACCCAGAACAGGTTAAGAGTGACTGGATGTTTTCGGAGAGGCCCAGATCATGAGAGTGATGATAGTCCTTCGTTTGAGAGGAGGATTGTTAGGATTTAATTAAAAAAGTTTACATCAGAAAGATTTGGAAAAAATCATGAGTTTAAAAGAATATATGATATTTCCATTGGAATGAGATCTTTTGGGTAAAGTTGAAGAACAAAGTCATGAAGGTCTAGGTTCAAAACGGACAATATCATGTCATTATAGAGATACGTGAACATCTTTTGGGCACAACAAGTTCAATGGAGAAGAGTCGTCTCCACACGCGAGAATAAAATCATCCCTTAACCTACCTTCATCGGTTGTCACATACCTCTCTACTATCCATTTGAGAGGAGGTTAGGGAATAGCCGTTGAAGGGCTATCCATTTGAGGGAAGATTAAGGGACAACCGTTGAAGGGAATCTCCACGGAGGATGTCGTATGCTTGTTAAATGGTCGGAAATTGAAAATCGAGTGTCGATTTGGCCCAAAACATTACTCAGGTTGCATCTCTCGAGCCCGAAAGGGTCTTTGCTAGGTGAGCACCAAGTGTTCAGGGAATGGATTGTGGGTCCAAGTGGAGCATTGCTCTTCGAAGACTGAGTACTTGGGGAAGAAAATTGAGCACATCAGCAGTGCTCGTGGTATGAGATTGGCGAGTCAGAAGTGTTTGGGAGTGAACGTTAAGTGTTCGGGATTGAAGATCCTAAATGACCTTCCTGAGCTCGAGTGGGGCATTGTTTGAATGGAGGTGAAGTGCTCAGGGACGTCAAGTCCTCGAGGATGCCGGGTATTCGGGAATTGAGTTTGGCCGATTGAGAAGCGGCACCAGT
Organism: Zingiber zerumbet; assembly: GCA_037833815.1. NCBI lineage: Eukaryota > Viridiplantae > Streptophyta > Magnoliopsida > Zingiberales > Zingiberaceae > Zingiber > Zingiber zerumbet. Next base: position 15,436,624 of record JBBMJZ010413102.1, on the reverse strand, counting down.
CACTTGGGAAATAACTCGAATACTATCAGATCTGGTGAGTTTTCATCTTTAATTGCTGTTAGTTTTATTATTATTTTTGATATTATGCTAGCATGAGGGAATCTTCACATAATATAGCATCCACATCTCACTATGTTGTGATGACATGTGGATTGATTAACTTATTAAACTGATAATCTTAGTTAGGAGTTTCCAATCTATGAGAATTATGAAAAAAAAGACTTCTTTGTTTTAGAAACTCATGTGCTCTTTCTTGTCAGAAAAACTAAGCTAGTTCATGGACGTTAGCCACATAGGCCATCTTCAGTGGGAGATTTTTGTGAGCTCCTTAATTCTCTTTTTCTTTGTGTCAAAAGTAAGGATCTGGGTTTGAAATTTCAACCCCGCTTCTTAGTGTATCGCCAATTGTTAGTATTTTAAATGAGTTTTTTTTGTAATTTTTAATATGCCATATAAAATTCACATATTCTCTTCTCAATTCAAAAACCTCTCTAGCAACTTCAAATTTCATTGTTAATAAATTATTATCCAACCATATGTTTAATTTTGAGAGGAAAAAATAATTTTGAATTTTTAGGGCTCTCAGATTAAAAATCTCAAATCTCAATCTTACAATGATTAAAAAAAATTTTAATTTCATAAACCTCTTTGAAAAATCTTACATCTTATTATTATTTTTATTTATGGCGACCACAAAGAACCTCGGGCATCACCACGGAGCTCCTTAATCAACGAAAAGTAATAAGAACACCTCCAATACAAGGTTTATGAGAGGTTTTTAAAATTAAAAAAGTTGAATAAAAAAACTTAAACTATTGTAAATATGAGGTTTGAGGTTTATAGTGTAAAAGCGGTAGTGAAAATTCAAACCTATATTTTTTTTATTGAAATTGATGTATATGCATAGAACCATGCAACTACATGCTATGAATTATATTATAAAAAAGCTCACTTAGAACTTTAACCATTGGGGATGCTTTGATGAGGTTTTATAATATTGACATGACATATTAAAATTATTTTTAAAAAAACTTATGTATAACTTTAACGATGGGAGATGTCCAAATGAGCTGAATTCTAAATTTTGAACGAGAATTGATATTCTTAAATGGACGGACAGGTGGTTCTTGAAAGTAAGAGTTTATTATCCAACCACCTTGAAAGTAAGAATTTATTATTTAACTATAAGGAGATAAAAAAAAAACGAAGGATAAATGGCTAGAAAATGGTCATTTAAAAAATGAATTTGCCTGATTAAGAATTAATTTAGTTAAAAATTAATTATATTGTTAATAAAAATTAATTTGGTATTATTTTATAAAATGGAATATAAAATAAGTGAGAAAGGATATAATTGACTCATAAAATATGATGTTATCTTAAAAAATGAGATATAATAATGATCTAAGTGAGTTGCATCACTAGTTAACTTGGTCAATAAAAGTTAGCAGAGATAAAAGTCAGTGTCTTATCATGGCCAAAGTGTCCTTCATTATGAAGTCCATTGATAATCTACTGCCTCAATGAACAATCTGAAATCCACAACTGTAATCCATTACCTATTATGTAAAATAAAGTCATAGTGGCGACCGTCGTGTAACTCTTGGATTATTCTTCTAAATTAAGGGTCAATTGAGTACATGTCTGTAAAAGCCTTGAAGTTTGCAACTTTGGTACTTGGTGTTGGAAGCATCAACTAATCAAACTTGTATTTAGATATTTGGCAAATGTTCAAAGTTAAACTGTGTTGTGATCTAATAAGTTTAACTGAATGTGTATGAAAGTCTTAAGTAATTTTAGGTAAGATGGAAGACCTAATTAAGATTAGAATTTAACTATTTAGTATTGTCCTAAAAAAATTGGTGAATACATTACATTGGTGTAAAAAAAAAGGTTTTCATATCAAATGCCTTTGGTGATCGATGAAAAATACCCCTTTTCCATCGAATCCCAAATATTTCTACCCTTGCGGGCAGAGCTACCCTTGGCTAGGGTGACTTTTGATTATTTTTCTTTCGGCCCATAAGCTACTATTTCTAACCAATTACCACCAAGAAAAAAAAAACTCATGTGCTCTTCGCTTTCAATTTCCAACCAATTACCAAAAAAAAACTACGGGAAAAAGACTTGAATTAGAATATTTAGTAAAAATAATTATTAATTCACATAGGTCATATGTGAGCTGTTTTCTTTCAATTCTCTCATTTCATCGGTGATTTCATAGAATTTGAGTCATGAGGATATATGCATTCGAATTCTAGGAAAATTTTAGATCAAATTCAGTAATAACTACCATCTCCCTTTAAGTTTTCAATAGTAATTTAGCAAAATCACTATGTAACCACTTTACTCCGACCTAGATCGATTTTCTTTCAATTTTTGAAGAGTTTTCAACTCGATTTCATATCCTTAGTTCGAGTTTTTTCAACTCGGTTTAGCTATGATTTTGAGAGTTTTGAAAATAGATTCCAATTTGTATGGGTCGATTTTACAAGCTACAGTGAGAAATTTTATCCTGCTCAATTCATTGATTTATTATTGTTGGTTTTGAACTTGTGCGATTTTGAGATAAAATTCGACGTCTCTAAAATTATATCAAATTTTTAGTTGAGATGTTTGAGTTGCATTAATATTTAGAGATGATGTTTATAAATTTTTAAATTTAATTTTTTTTAGCTTAAAAATTATTATTATGGATTTTAGAAAAATAATTCATTAGTTACTATATTTGAGAATTATAACTATATCATTTTATATATTAAATTTAATATATTTATTTAATTATCAGATTCATTCGTGTTATTTTAACTTTTTTTTATTTCTATAGCAATAACATAACAAGTATTGTAACTATGAAATTTATTAATATAATTTTTCGTAATAAGATGGGAAAGTGTTTTTCGTAAATTCTATAGTCATATATATTTAACCGTAATTAGTTAGAAAAAATTGATAACTAAACAATAATTAATGAGATGGTTCTAATATTATTGTTTTTAAGAAAAATCAGAGCACAATTTCAATAGTATGTTTAATGATTTTAAATATATTAAGTATTAAATTTTTTTTATTATATATATTTTTAGGAAATTAATATTCACATAATTTTTTATTTAATTTATAATTTTAAATTAATTAATTTATAGTATTAATTATAATAGCTGATAAGGTGGTTTTAAATCCAGACTCCGCCCCTCCTCACAAGCAAAGACTTCATGCAAGTGACCACCTCTCGTGTTCTTCGATCTTATGTTTAGTAATATGATTATAACATAGCCATATTTATTTGGCTACCTAAAGAGCTTGGCGAATGTAGGCATTTTAAATTAGGGTGGATCATGGATCAGAATTAAGATAAAAAATTATTTGATCATATTAGATCAGATAATATAATATTAGGACTTTATATCTTACCTTATATCTAGCGATTTTTATGTATCAGATATCCGATAGATTGTCAGTTATTTAGATATCTAATCTTATATTTAATAAAATATAAAATATAAATATAATAAAAAAAAATATTTTAAAATAATAATAGATATTACTCATTACATATTGTAGCAGCTAATCGGCAGTAGTTGTTATAACGTGTAGCAACTTATCGACAGTAGCTGCTACAAGTAACGGTGATCGTGAATCGGATTGGTTCGATTATTAGAATAAAAAAATATCCAGTCTACTGAATCAGATAATATAATATTAGGGTCCTATATTTGGCCCTATATATTAAGTAGAATTTTTTTTAATTGAATTGGAGTTTGTATGAACAAATTAGTCGATTTCACGAATTGACTGCTAACCCTACTTTAAATTAGCAACACGCGAATTAACACGATTGGGATTTTAAATTTTATTTAAATTATTGTTGGAAAATCATACACGTCCAAGTTGCCAAATTTTGATAGCTTTATATTTGTTAGGGAAGTGGTGGAAGAATTTTACATTAAAAAAAAATCACAATCACGAAGCTTGTAAAAGATACACTTTTTACAAGTAGAAAGATTTCAGGACACAATTGCAATCAATTGAACCCCCAATTTGTAAACTTTTTCATGATTGCAAGACTTCTAAATGGCTGAGAAGCCTAACCGTCAAAATCATAGAGTCCTGCCCTGCCTCTTTAGAAGATGATGATCTTAATGATGTGGATGACTCTATGCACACTAGAAATAGAGCCAACAATAATATTAGAGTGAAAACTAGGGATAAGGTCACTGGCGCAGATACTTCAACGTTCAAGTCAAAATATTATCCCTGTGAGAAAGATGGAAGAAGATGAACAATAGAACAATAGAAAAGATGTGTGCATGAGCATAAAGACCTCCCAACATACCTGACTAATGGAGAGAACCCCTTTTTATATCACATCTCATAACCTTCACAATAATGAGGTGGCAGAGAATGTCTGGTGTCAGAATATGTCAGATAATGGAGGGTGTACCGCAACCCTCCTCTATGTAGATGTTCCATTATGCGCATATGTCAAAATAATGAAATATTCTTGGGTGAATAGCTGTTATTCTCTGATAGGCTGTTGCGATTCCCTAATAATTTTATCTTCTAGAGGAGATCCGACCGGCTCCAGAGCTGGGTGGGTATATGATAAAAGCCTTGTAAGAAGTGGGGAGCTGAGCCCCGAAGATCTAACCAGCTCTGGGGTCGACCGATTGTATGTTGGGAGCCTCGCACATAAGAAGTGGGGAGCTGAGTCTCAAAGATAAAATCGACACTAGGGGAGACCGGCTATATGCTGGGAGCTTTGCACATGAGAAGTGGGAAGCTGAACTTCAAAGTATGCTGGGGGCCTTACACATAAGAAGTGGGGAGCTGGGCCCCGAAGATGCAACTAGCGTTGGAGTCGACTTACTATATGCTGAGAGCTTTGCACATGATTGGATCACAACTTGTGATTATCTCTATATGCGTAATTATGAACGTATTAGAATTTTCCTATTCGTCGAATTGGTGCATTCAAACATCATTAATTTTTTTATGACTGTCATAGGTTATACTCTTTGGTTCGGCCAAGTAGTTATTTCTTACTAGCTAGAGACATTGAGATTGTTGGGGTTGCAAGGTTGCAAACATAGTCTCACATTAAAAATACATGGGAAAGATCATGGATTTATAAAAAAATGATATCTCCATGGCATGAGGCCTTTTAGGTAGAGCTCAAGAGCAAACCATAAGGGCTTAGGCCTAAAGTGGACAATATCATACTATTGTGGAGATATCTAAATTCTTTTCGATCCTACACTTCAAACATATGACTGGGGATCAACACAAATTCACCAATATTGAGTTCAAAAACATAAGAGTAGTTGCCTTTGGGAACAACGACAAGCTAAAGGTAATTGGTACAGGTGAAATTCAATTACAATCAAATAATATTAATTAAAAAAGTATTGCTTGTTGAACATTTTCATTATAATCTTCTTAGTATAAGTTAATTATGCAACTCTGGATTTAAAGTAAATTTTTATCTTCTGAATGTCTAATAAGTTATACTGAATCAACTAATATATTGCTGAAAGGATTTAGAGATAAAAATATTTACTCAATAAATCTACCAAAAACCTCATCCAAATATTTATTATCACAACATTAAGAAACATGGTTATGGCATAGGAGATTAGCTCACACCCATGTTAGAAATTTAATAAAATTAAACAAAAATAGTTTAGTTAGAGGTCTACCAAAATTAGGAACCCCTGTGAATAAAATATGTAACCCTTGTTAACAAGAAAAATAAATTAAATCAACTCATAAATTAACTAATCAAAATAGAACTAATAAAATACTTGAACTATTATATTTAGATTTATTTGACTCTTATGAAGTAAAATAACTAAATAGAAGTATTTACTGCTTAGTTATAATAGATGACTACTCTAAATACACTTGGGTTAAATTCTTAACTCATAAATATGAAACTTTTGAAACATTTAGTAATTT
>JBBMJZ010413102.1:15414764-15427477 GCA_037833815.1 Zingiber zerumbet | reverse complement strand
TGCTTTGTTTGTTAGAGTAAATCATTATGGTGAATCCATATTACTTGGATGTGGTTTGATATCTAAAAAAGATTATGAAACTTTCATTTGGTTATTTAAATCATGGTTGACATGCATGAGATGGTTGGCATGCTTGAGAGGACGAGCTCCACAAGCTATTATTACAGATCAATACAAAGTAATGGAAATTACAATTCTAGAGGTATATCCAGACTCTCATCATTGTTTATGTCTTTGGTATATTATGAAAAGACTTCCAGCCAAGTTTAGTAGCCATGCTAACGGTAAGTTGATAAAGAGAAACTTAAAGAATATTGTTTACAATTCTATGACATCTAAAGAATGTAATAGCAGCTAGAAAAAATTGATTGAAGAATTTAAGTTGGAGAAAAATGATTGGTTGAATTCTTTATATGAAATTCGTTATAAGTGGATGCTTGTGTATGTGAAAGATAAATTTTGGACAGGGATGTCGACAAGTCAAAGAAGTGAGAGTATGAATGTATTTTTTGATGATTATGTTCATTCGAATGCAACTTTGAAGTAGTTTATTGAACAATATGGCAATGCTTTGAAAAGCAAGATTGAAAAGGAAGATAATTCTAATTTTGCATCTTTCAATTCAATCATTCCGATCATCAATGGCAATCCAATTGAAAAGCAGTTTCAAAGTGTTTATACTAACAAGATATGCAAATTGTTTCAAGATGGACTGCGAGGTTTGATATTTTGTAACACTTTTTTGAGCTAACGAAAACTGTATATAGAAAAGAGGGAGCAACTCCAAAAGACGTTTCTTTTTGGGTACAATATAGTGAGTTACAATATCAAATGAATGTTTGTGTCGACTCTCTGAGTTTCGTGGAATTATGTGTAGACATTTGATGTCTATTCTGGTGAAAAGAAATGTCACTATAGTTCCATAAAATTATATTTTAGAACGATGTGCAAAGGCATTAAACGTGGATATCAAGGAATCACCAATATTTATGATGATTCTTGTCATCATGCAGAGGAACGACGAAGATATGATAATCTTCAACCATTGTTACAGGAAGTGGGACAGCTTAGGTCAAAAAAAAAAAATGATGAGAGGTGTTTTGTTTTAACAAGGATATAAATATTGGTGATTCATTGGATGGTGATTAGACCAACAACATAATACATGAGGAATCAAGAAATAAGAGCAAAAAGTTTCACAGTCCACTGAAAGCAAGGTCTCGTGGGCATCCATCGACGAAACAAAACAATCCAAAATTGAGCAAATTGTGAAAAAGGCAAGGCAAAATCTCAGAAAAAGGTTTGGCTATATATTTGGTGCAATTTGCTTTTGGTGTTATGTTTTGATGATAATTGATTTTATTTTTTGTTATTTTTTAACATTGAACATAAGTACATCTCTCTATGGGGTTCTATAGTTGATAGAAAGTAAGATGAGTTATCCAATTTGAATTCTCCAAGTATGATCGATGATCAAACCAGTCAAAATGTAAGTTAGACGCATGAAATATTTTTAAATTTAGAATTTATCATTTTACATTTATTAGTATATGTACTTAGAGTTGGTCATTTTGGCAAGAAATTGGTACTATTTTATTTAAGAGTTCGGTCAAAATTGAAGATTTTTAGATTTTGCTTCTGTTAATATGATTACAATTGATAACAATTTGTTAATACTAGTTATTCTTTTTGGTAATGGAGCTGTATCATTTTGGAAATAATATGATGTTAAAGACATGGAGTCCACAAGTACTATTTTTCCAGCAACCTTTTATCAGAATGATTTATGCACATTAAAATTCCTACATTTTCTTTGTTCCGGATTCCTATGTAAACCTAAATAAAGTCCTGCATCTTGTTTGATTGCTCCTTTAATAATCCTCAGCTATGTTAATCCAAGTTGTGCAAGTCTTTAAGATTTTGATTGGTTTATATGCAAACTTGTTTTAAGCTGAATTTATCAGCTGTTTCATCTATACTGTCTGACTTTTTGATTCCTTCGTTACTGGAACAATTTCATAGGTTACAGGGTATCTGGCAGAACACCTCTCGGGAGACAAGGAAGATTGTAATGTTAGCCCTCTTAGGGTTTGCAAGGTTTATGTTGGCACTGTACTGTTTTTTTTTTAATTGAAGATAAATGTAATGCAATTGAAGATTGTAATGCAATTTGGTTTATATGCAATACATTTAGTAAAAGACATTATGTTATTGATTTGGTTATTTTTGGACTTTTATGCAAAAGCCAGTTAGTGTAACTAGCATTTGAAATTTTTGATGGATTAGCTTACATGTTTTTGAGATGGACCTGATTTATTTGAGTATCAAATACATTACATAGCAAAAGCATAAGTTCACTTCCAATACAGAAGCAGTCATAAACTCACTTCTCTTTCCACTCCCACGCTCATTTTGAAAACTCCTCTCTACTAAGTTCAGACCTTTTGATGCCTTCAGATGCAAGTAGTTTTTCCACCACCAACTAAAAGATAGTAACACAGAAGCACTTGATAAGCACTAGACAAAAAGAAATAGTTCATACTCAAGGTACCTAGTGTCACAGTATATATAGAGGACTTACCTGAGTTGCTATGTCAGCATGATTTGTACCAGGAATCCAAAGTGTAGGCGTACCTTTCATGCAGTTATACCTTAAAAAAAAAAGGGACAACCCGGTGTACGAAGCTCCCGTCATGCGGTTATACTTAGTATAAGAAAAATTCATATGAAAGATCAAATTTAACCAATAATTTCAGCTGTAGAAATCTTTGAAGAAACTTGTTATTTTCTGGAAATTTAAGTCATAACCAAATTGCGTTAACCAGGAATAACATAATTTCATCAAACAACCCCAACAAAAAAACCAAAAAACACTAAGAAGGCACATTAAAAACCCCAAAACATCTTTCATTACTTCAACGGTTATTTTCTTATAGCAAATTACATCAATTACCTCAAAATCATCACAATCCAAGTAAATACAACTACAGCGCTAGCAACTCTAAACTTCCTATTCAATGAACATATTTCATCACTCAACTTCATAGTCACAGAGTTCACATTCTCTATGAGATCATTGCAATCAACTGCACTTTCGATGTATATATTAAATTTCTTCAATTAACTAATCTCCATCTTTAATTTTTTGTTATCCCTCTATTATTAATAATTACCTTAGTACTCTCTACCAATTCGGGATCATGCCATGAGAAGAAGCCACATTCCCTTTTCTGAATATCGAATAAACTTAATGAAAATCCAATAATTAAAAAACACATAAATACAGTTAGTTTTAAAACAATTTTATATAAAGAAAACTTACTCTAAATTTTGGACATGAAAAAATCGCCTTCCTGGATTTGTTTCCTTACATGATGTCCATAGAGTAGCTCTTAACCTACAATAACATAATATATGGGAGTTTCACCTTGTTCATCATTCCTGCGTCTTTAAGTGAAAGATGTTGCTGATGAAGAGCACATAAACATGAATATTTGTTCCTTTGTCCTTTAATTTTTTTCATATCAATTAATGCAAATTACATGAAAAAAGTAAACATTTTAAGGCTAATTTATAGTGCAAAAATGTATCAGCAGACGTAATTTAATATTAAAGATATTGATCTCAGAGCGACCAAGTAAAATATTACCTAATAAATGATAGAAAATAATAGTAAACGAAAAATTAGTTGGTAAAGTACCTCAAAAGCTGAAGTTCGTTCAAACAAGCTAAATCTGACCATAAACACATGAACAACAAAATCTCCAATCACAAATATGCAAAACACAATATAAATCCGCTAAAAGCAGATAAACTTTGATATGCACACTAGCTCTCGAAAAAAAACTAGAACTGAAAAATAAAATCAATGAAAAAGACGAACTTACTTCGTCACTTGCAGAGGCGGCGATGGCGGAATGCTAAACTTGGACGAGACAAAGAAGGCGAAAGGAGTCTTTGGGATCACTTACGTTCTTCCAAGGAAGGAGGAGCTCAATACCTAGAGATCTCGAAAACGATCAAAAATGGATGGTGGCGGAGCGGGCTGGCCGTGTCGTAGCAGCGGGTTGGGGAAACCCTAGAAAACGAGGGCGACGCTGGAAAAGCGAAGCAGGAAACTTGTGTACACACCGTTCCTCGCTGCCTGCAAAACTGGAGTTTTTAGTAAGAGACTTCATCCCTTTTTTCCACGTAGGATATAATGACTCATAAAGGTTACATGTTCGAGTCTCGAAAAAACCTCTTGCAAAACAGGTAAAGCTACATGCAATATACCATTTCCCAGGACCTGTATTGGCAGGAGCTTCGTGCACCGGACTGTCCTTTTTTAAAGTTTCAATATCAGTATACACCATAATGTAATTTTGGTATCCAGGTTAGTAATTGTACAAATTATCGATGTTGTAAATTCATAACATGGTTGGATAATGACAATGCCACTAATTAACTTCACTTTATATATGGAACCTTTTGGGTGCCATCTAGTTTGTTACACAATTACGAAATAAGATAAACATACTAGAGTTGATAAACATTGTATTAGGGGTGGCAAAAGATGACATGAGTCATTTACAAGACATGAATTGACCCAGAAATTTGTGGTTTACAGGGCAGTTAAACAAGCTGGGTCATAACATGATTTGTTAAGGTTTAATGACTCGAGTCACTTGGACCTTTTCACCACTTTGACCCATTTAAACGCGATTCATTTTGACCTGCTAAAATAAGATACATAACTTGTTTCAACATCTATTCATTATCCAAAAATCATGTTTTCAAAATTTTGAGGCTTCCCAACAGTTTTTTTCCCAAACCAGTCTACAGGTGTCGATGAATCATTATATTGTGCTAATGATAATGCATTACATAGCTTGAATAGAGCTTCATGAATGGATTAAATTCATGCAGCTGGTCTCAAATAATTGAGACAAACATTGCTTGATCACTAGGTTGAAGATGATGATGTTGAATGTCAGTGCAAGTTTATCACAAGCATCTGATATTTTTGGAGGTACTTGTGTCAGCTTTTGACCAATTCTATATGGAGGTTTATTTTTCTTAATACTTAGAAATCTAACTTCTAGGTATGAAAAACAAGTAATTCCAATAAAAGAACTTGTGAGAACGTTCCAATCTACACAAAGGATCTAATGATGATTTACTTAGTATGCTATCAGAAAGTTCAAGAAAGGTATCTTGAACAACTGATACAGGGGAAAAAAAAAATTAATGTAGCACAAGCCTATTTTATGTGATATAAAGTAATTATCAATAAACTCAATCAGAAGGGCAAACAAGTTAAAAGCATGATTTGGATGAGAAATGCCATAATTCAATAAGTACTTATTGAATGGGGAAAAAACGTACCCATTTATGAAAGAGGAGGGCAAATATATGTGACACAAAAGATTGGCTCCATAACTGGACAATTAAATCAAGTATGCACTTTCCTTTTCAGGTGTTTTGACATAATAATCAGTGGGTACATCATAGAAACAAAGGCTAGTATCAATTCCATAATTTGCAGTGGCAATTTGATCTTCATCCTTGTTGAAAATTATATCTGCAGCAGTATCATAGGGAATTAGTCTCTCATTTTATACTTTATTTTCATTACAAAACAATATTATTACAATTTTTTTTGCAAAGAATAGCAAACAGGTGACCTACCAATTCCAAGTGTATAATAAGCGTACAGATAAAAGATGCAGATAGGATGTGAAAAGTAACATATATACTGTCTAATTAGTAGAATTAATAGCTTACGGGATTCAAATTTAAGTTTCAGGTAGTCTGTTAATGATGAGAGAGTAGAAGTTATAATGAGACAAACTGCTCTTTGCTAATGAATTGCAAGGGAAGCTAAACGAAGTGTAACTGTGTTTAGCTACACTTGCGTGTTTATTTCTATCATTCTTTTTCAGTTGAGAAACATACATATTTATTTCTTATTTTGAATTTTCAGTAAACATATATCACCATCTTGACAGTGGGTTCTTAGATCTAATATTTCATACTACAATCATTCTGTATTTGAAATTCAAACACCTATAAAGTCTATTTACTAAACCATCGAATTAGACTAAAGGTTCTTAAATCTCACATTACCTATGACTGATGATCCTGTCTAAAAACTGTGGAGATGGAACGCTGGGCACGGTGGGCTGACGGTTGACCGAGAGAAGACCTTTCACTCCATAGAAGAACCTCCTTTTGACCCTGCGCACATGGAGACGAGCCAACAAAACGTCAGCGTCTTGAGACCAAGGGGAGTCCCGGCGAAGGCCCTTCAACGCTCAAGTCAGTACAATTCCAGCCGGGTGAATAAAGAATAGTAAGAACGTGCGTGAGAGTGAGTTGCAGATATTCAAAGAATGTACCTTGTCTAGAGAGGACTCCCCTTTTATGTACCACCTCTCATTACCTCCGCAATCATGAGGTAGCCATGTCTGTCAGAGGTTGTTAGGGAAAGGAAAGTGCACAACCTGAGCTATATGCAATAATTGTCCAAAGAATCTTTCTTGGTCGGGTCGGCCATCTTTATATCTATTTCTGCATTAAACTGCCAGTCACATTCTGTTATACTTATGCGGCGTATATCTCGGGCGGCCAGTAAGGTCGTCCACCTTTATATTTGTCTCTGCTTTAAGCTACTCAGTCACGTTCTGTATAACATTAGAGATTTGCTCAAAGAATGATATAATGTCTTAGTTATGTTAGAAATTCATTTGAGAAATAATATGATAACCTACGCGCCCTGGAAATCCATCTGATAACTGGTGCTTGCCGGAAATTCGTCCGGGTTGCAATATGAGGCTAAGTGCCTTAAGCCCAGCCGACTTTTTACCCAATTGGGTATGCACAGAGAGATTTGTGCACCTCGAGTGCCTTAAGCCCGGTCGGCCTTTACTCTGGCCGGGCTTGGATAGAGAGATATGTGAGCCTCAAGTGCCTTAAGCTTGACTGACCTTTTATCTGGCCGAGCAAGTCTAGAGATATTTGTGAGCCTCAAGGAGGCTGATCTTTACTCTGATCACACATATGGCAGGTCGATTGAGAGATGGGTCGAACATCCCGCCGGCCTGTAAGGTTGGCTAAACTTAAACTCAACCAGGCGAGTTACCTTTTTAGTAAAGTACTAGGCTCCTTATGCTTGACCAGCTTAAGGGTCGGCCGACCTCTGATTGTCCGGCTTGTAATCCGGCCGAGTTGGACCCTGGAGCCCTAATGCTGGGTGAGCACCAAAGCCAAATGGAGCATGCCCTCTTCCCCTGCCCTTGACCACCGCATCATCTTGACTTTGACCGTCATATCACTGTGACTTTGACTGTCACATCATCTCTCATTACATCTCGCATCAACTGACAATACAATTTTGAAGACCCACGAATCAAAGTATTGTAGTTTCCATTATCTACGTGAAAAAACATATCATTTTATTCGTAGTTTTTAAATACCTGAGATTACATCAAAAAAAAAAAAAAAAACAGGTAATACAACATTACCAAAAGCTCGGTCATCGATTTCTAAAGCTACATCAGCAAACAACTGCTGAAGCAAATCAGGTCTCTGCCCTGGCGAGCTCAAAGCCTGCAGAAAAACAAGATCACCAACTAAGTAATGAGCATCAACTCAACATCCGTACAGATGAGTACAGAACGCAGTCGAAGAAACGTTACTCGATCCGACCTTCGAGTTAAAAAAACAAAAACAGAACTAATAAAGGACAAACAACCCCAATCCTACCCAAGGACCAGAACCCTCACCTTCATTTGACAAAAACAAAAACAGAACGATGCGAGGGCCAGCAACCGTTCTCCTCGCACGGACTCAAAACACGACAAAACCAATCTTCGTCATTTGACTCCGTTTGAATCTCCCAACTCGCCGTTTACCAGGCCTTATGACTACTATGCTCTTGTCGAGGGGGTGAGAGATGTAAGGAGAAAAATTTACCGTGGACTCCTTCCTTCCACGTCTACACTTAAGAAACTTCTCATCAATTCAATTTGTTCACTTTTCATTATATATATATATATATTTTATTTTGTCTATTCTATATTATATATAATTAAATTTTAATAAAATTTAAATTCATAAATTATTAATCTAAAAATTAACATTTCTAAGTTTTTTTTATATATTTTTATTTTTTTTATTAAAAATAAAAATATTTAATAAAAAAATGACAAAGAAACTGCCCCATATACACAGAGCCGCTCTTGTTGTTAACGGAGGAGTGGAGCCACGTCATAGTGAGAGTTCATTACTTGTATATGCAAGCAAAAAAAGAAACGAGTTAAACGAGAATGGGGTTATTTTCGCCGTTTTGTTACTTTTTTTTTTGTACCGCACGTTTTGGGTGACGGAAAGCAGGTGAGACGGCGTTGATTCTCGTAGCTTCGTTGTACCGTCAACAAAATTAATGAAAAAAATACACTTTTACATCAAAGTTACATATTTATATTAATGTCAGAGGACATATGCTGTACAATTGACCCATTGACTATTTACGTTTACCTAGGGGTCGTAAAGAAAACAAATGTTAAAAAAAGGCTGAAACATGAAAGCTTCTCTAAATTAGATCAGTTACTGCTTACCAGCCCATTAAAGTTCTTCTCACCCTATCAACAATATGATTCTTAGCATGTCTACTTGACAAAGGCAATTCGTTGCTATCAACCAAGAGAAAGCTGTAGACCTCCCATTCCCTATCAGATGATGAGTGCCTGCCAATTTCAGCCTGCAAATGATATATATTACATGGAGATTGAATAATCGCAGTATTGCGACCAAAAGGTGTTTAGAGATTGTAGCATGCTTACAGAGAAAATGCAAATCCCTAGCAATTTAAGAGCAAGAGTGGAATCATAAAAGACACGAGGCCTTCCTTTTCCAGAAAGCTCAACGGGATTGGCAACGAGGAGCTCGGTCTCTGGCCCACGATTAACGATCATAACTCTCAATGGGTGAAGCATTTCTGATCTCAAACGAGAGAATAGGAATTCCTGCTTTTCTGGATCAGTAATCTTCTTTCCATCAGTTTGCTGGATGAATAGATCAATCTCTCGGGAACCTTTCGTATGCGACATGAATCGCCCATAAGCTATCTGAATCATGGGGAACAAGATCATTATCGGTTATCATGCATCTTCAATGTGCATTTGCAATGACCTGGCAAACTGGGATATTATGAGTACAGTGGAATCTTTGTGAAGGTAACAAGAGCAATAGATAGCTAGATAGAATATGCTAGCAGTTTGTATATGTTTATATTGGATAATAAATATAGATGCAATTCTAATCCTGATGACTGGAGAATGTTGTTAGATCTAGTTTTGTGAGGATGTGAAAATTCAGCTTCTTCATGAAATAGGAACTCATGTCAGGGATAAATGTTGTTAATCATCACTTTGCTGCAGTTCTCTTCTTTCCTAGTGTGAGAGGCAGGGTTACACAAGAATCAATAACCAATAATCAATTAACTAATATGCTAAATAATTCATTTTTTAACAGCTATAAGTGATATCTAGCTTAAGTTAAATAGCAAAAGTCAGAGGAGAAAGGGAACCTGAATATTGCAATCCTTCAATGTCCTCAAAATATCATAGAGGAGTCCCTTTTGATCAACACAATGAATTTGAAGCAAAGTCGAAGTATGGCTTAATGTATTATCAAAATTCAGATCGGGTTTCTTCAGATTTTTCATGTCTGGAGTGACAGAATGTGAACAAAGTTCGTTGTCTACTAGCTCCAGGCTGAATAGATTTTCAGCAACTTGTGGTGGAAGACTGGAGAAGCCATGTTGAAAACCATTAGCTGGCAAAATCTCAAAGCTATAAAGAGACTCCCCAAGGATTGTACTCAGTTGTTCACGCGTCTCATCCTGTCTCCTTTGTGTGTGCAAGAGCTCCCTGCCAAAACAGCAAAGTAGAAGGTACAAATTTCCATCTTATCTAAACACGGCACAGCAGTCTGTCAAGATAACAGTCTTGAAACCATATGCTACCTTATGCACAGACGCTTGCCAAAAAAAAAAATGCACTTATTGCATTAGTTGCTAGAACTTCATTGCATTACATAGTTGATGCAACATTCCAAGTGAAAACTAGCATAATAATAGGAATTTGAACAAACACAAGATCCAAGAGAGAACAAGTTGAAACAAAATTGGTAGATCCACTTACATGCCATCAGTAATAAAGAAAAGGTTCATGACCTTGCAATCCGGGGTTGTTGAGACTTTCACTCTGTGAATCAAAAGCTCAAGCTCACAAAGAACCCGTGTGACATCTACAACAAATAGGGCAATGATTAAGAAGTGCAACTTCCAACATAAGATCAACTCAGAGGTAAGATATGAATTACCATGCAAGAGTCCTTTCCTATCAGTAGAAAACAACTTCATGAGGTAAACCTGAGAATTCATGGGCTGGTTCGATGAGTCAATGTAAAATGGAAAAGACCAAGTCGGGCAAATGGATATTAGTCGGTTCTTCAAACTCGTCCAATGGATGTTACTGGAGGCTGAGCACGGGATGACCCATAATACCAAATAGCACCATTGCCCATCAGTCGATAAATCTTCAATCAAAACAAAAATAATAATATTACAGACCAATTCCAAGAAAGTTTGACTTGGTGACATCAATGAAAAGGTAGCATCCAAACTCGTCATTCAAAAAATGCAGCAGCATTTCCAACAGTAAAAAAAATCAAAACAAACAAATCAGATGATGACATGTGAACAGCAGTGAGGAGATAACTATCAAGAAAAGGCTTTCGCAAACTAGAGATAATTATTTCAATTTTTAGACAGGCAGAAGCAATTTGATTAAAAAAACACATGATTTCCCGAATCGGGAAAAAGAACACTGCGTCATCAAACACTATAATGGAGATGAGAAAATAAGAGTTTCAGCAATTACTTGTCAATAAACCAAAAATGTCATTCAAATCAATAATCAGAACACCAGAAGCAAAAGGGGATAGAACGATGTACAAGGTATCTAAAGAGGACCACAAAAGCAAGAACAATGACAAAGGGATTCGCCCAAGCAAGAATAAAACTAACAGAATTGTAAAAATAATAATAACAACTATCACCTGCTCTGGTGATGCGAAGGCCGAACTCGAGGATCGTGCGGCAGAGGTCGCATCCGAGGCCCGTCTGATCGGGACAATTGATGGTGATGACGCTGAGCTCCCCGGCCCTCTTGGCGACCTGGATTGCTACCGCGTCGTCGCTCGCCATTCCTATCCACCAGCTCCCCCGATCGGACGCAGCCGATGAATCCGCTGCCTAGACGGAATATTCCACGAAGATTCCGGCGTGCCTCCCCCTTACCCTCTCTCGTTCTCTCTCCTCTTGCTTTTTCACGCACCGCAAAAAGTTTATAGGGACTAGTCGGCGAGCAGGGTTTAATACTTTGCCATAAATGTAGCTGACCTGTCTCACCAGAAACAGGAAACACGTTCATTCCTCGCTCGTATCTCCATCCAAGGCCCTAGCGAAAGGATGGAGCCAGGTCAGCAGATTTATCCTGACGTCATCTCTCCATCATCGCAATATCTGGTAACGCGTTCCGTGAGTTGCTCGCGACAGCTGGTGTCCAGGTCAATCGCTGCTGAAGAACGGCAAAAAACGACGCGGACGGGTCTTGGAAGGGATCACAGCCGTCCGTCTACGATCGGACAGTTCCCAGTGTGCATTGCGTGGCGGAGTCCACCGCAACCGTAGGATATGTAGTAAGTGGAGCTGAGGTTTCCAGAAACAGGGGGCCAGCGTAAATGACTAAATGTGTATCCTGATGCAGTCCACTTCTTTTTCAATTTTTAAACAAAATAAATAAATAAATAAAAATATCAAAACAATATTGTAGTCTAATATTAAAAAAACGAATTCAGGTACCAAAACTATTCCTTTATAATTTGGATCGATGCCCTATTATTTTCTAATTCCCTCTGATAGAACATGACATGCGATCCATATCAACAAAAGGCTTTGCTTAGGGATAAATAATAAATTATTATTGAACTCTATCCATTTTACACTTTTACAACATTCTAAAATTTAAATATATAAAAAAAAAATCATAAGAGTTTTGATTAATAAAATCTGAATCAAAAGGCATCTCTAATTATTCTCATATATAAAAAAAAGATAATCATTTTTTTCAAAAAATAAATCAATAGATCACTCATCATATTCTCATATAAAAAAATACATTTATTTCAATAATTTTTTAACAATTATAGAGGAGCTCTTATAATATATAGTATATAAGGTAATTGATATAATATGTTAAAATAAATATTTTTTTAGTTTGCTCGAATATTATATAATAAAGAATTTTTTATATTATTTGTTTATTATAGGAACTTTCTTATAATTGGTATAATAATGAGATGTAGTGGTCAAAAGTAGGGATGATAATTTTACCGGAATCTAACGGAGGATCTAACATCCGATCTGAATAGAGAAGGATATGGAGAAACTATCAATATTCGATATCCGATCCGAATACTTAATTAAATTAAATAATATATATACATATATTAAAGAAAATTTTCTTTTTACAAAATCAACTTACAATTTTTTTTTATATTATGAGGAGACTGTATAGATGTTTAATCTTTTTTTTTTAAATATATATATATATATATATATATTATTTAATAAAGATGTTAATTTTAATATATTTTTATTAAAT
>JBBMJZ010413102.1:15377108-15399679 GCA_037833815.1 Zingiber zerumbet | reverse complement strand
TCAACTCCCCCCCCCCCCCCCCCAGCTGATTCCGGACCTAACAGTGATAGGATATCAAAGTTGTCACTCAAATATGATGTATGCTAATACACACGTACTTTATTATTATAATTAAAGAGAAATGAGTTGGATTCCAATGGGATCCAAAGGGATACCATCTCATGGCTCAATACAAAAACCTGACAGATTCCCTAAAAAGATTCCAACGGGTGCTGTAGCTCTCTCATTCAATGCCAATTTAATCAGTTTAGCTCGCTACGGACAGTAAAGAGGGCTGTAAAACCGCTCCCGTTTATGGTGTCCCTCACGTCAAAACATAAAATTCGTTCGTCCTTTTAGCTTGTCCTTGAAACTTACCCACGTAACTTTTGTTAACACACTTCCACAGACGACTTGATCTTACCACATTTACAAGTGAAATACAGTCCGACTTGATCTTAGAATTTATTAAAGTCCAAGCTACAAGGAAAGTAGAGTTAGGCACCCTCTCCGGGGTCACACGTGGTGTCCTATTCCTGTGCATGCATGCCATAGCGCACGGACGGGACGACGGACGTTCATTAGAAACTGGCATCCATGTGATCTGAGATTGGTCCCGAATTAGAAAGGCGATGCGAAGTGTATCAAAGTATTCAAATACTTGGATGAATAAGTAATATGGAGGAGAATCAGCATGGCCATAAAGATGGTTAACGTGTTGCTTCTATTCTTTAGGACACTAGTAATTTCAGTCGTTAGGATTTTAATGCGGCGCGAGTGGAATGTGAACAGAGATTGGGCAGTCTAAGATAGTGGGGACTCGCTTTGGAATGAGGCAAGAGTCGTGCTCCGAGAAAGTTGCGTGCCATGGTGATCTGTGCATTTAGAGCAGCCAGCCAGCAGAAAAGTCTTCTCGATCCGATGAAAAAGGAAGGAAGCTTCGGATTCCAAGAAGAGAGATCTTCGTCTCGCTTGCCGAAAATATGAAAATAATGAAAAGTAGCTGGGATCGGTAAATATGGAGATCGCAATTTATTATTCTAGACATCGAGATGGCAGATATATCCCGTGGAAACAGGACGCACTCTCCAAAGACGGGACTTGTTGTAGTAGTGATCATTATACAATTGCTTCGCCCAAGATTTGATTTTTGGATGGAGGGTTCGCCGGAGATTTGGAGTCCGTAGGCGGTGTTAGCTACTGGTCGTCGCCGTCTTCGTTGAGGGGGAAGCAAGTGTCCTCGCCGCCGGTGTTCCACAAGAAGTGGGCGTAATTGGCGGCGTGGAAGGTGTTACTGGGATCGGCGGAGATGGCTTCCAAGTAGGTCTCCTCCGCCGCCTCCAGGTCCTTTTTCGCTAGCCAAAGGAAGTTTGCGTACCGACTCAGCGCGTCGGCGTCCGCCGGCTTCGACGACGCCGCTCTCTTGAAGTAGTGCTCCGCCCTGTCGAGATCGCGGCGGACGAGGTAGAGGAACTGTGCGAAGTTGGCAAGGAGAAGCGGGTTCTCCGACTCCTTCGACAGGGCCTCTTGGTACATCAATTCGGTGCGCAGGTATTCCGGGTAGTCGACGTCGGGCTCAAGCTCGGCCGTCACAGGCGATAGGAGCCGCCGGAGCGTATCCCGATCCATGAGCGCCGCGTCCCTCGTGGCCGCTTGCATCCTCGACGCCTCCTCGAGGATGGCATTCCAAGATCTTGCTTCATCCAACGTTTCTCCCTTTTTGTTTTCCCCCACCTTCTCTGCGTTGACGGAAGCAGGAGCACTTGAGATCCCGTCGGGGAGGATCGTCCGGTAGACAGAGGATCCATCATCCGACCGCTCGTCACCCGTTGCACCGGCCACCGGCCTCGTCTTCCCTCCACCACCCACGCCGCTGCCTCCAACGGAAGCAGTTCGCCCAGTGGAGGAGAACAACTTAAGGATGGGGGAGCGGTCGCGGTGGCTCTGGCGATGGTCCTCAATCACAACTGACTCGGCCACCGATCGCGCCAGCGAATTGGGCGCCGCCATAGCGGCAGCATCGAGGTGGCCCATGGAGTAGACGGTGAAATTGGCGAGGAGGAGCATGAGGGAGACCATGAGGGTCGGCGTGCCGGAGAAGATGTGCTGGAAGAGCCAGACGAATGAAGAATTCATCTCGCGCTGCACCTGCTCGAGGATCCCCTGGAGGTCTCCGTGGAAGAGCTCGCCCCGCAGCTGGAGAGTGTAACTAAGCAGCTCGCGGATCATGAACACCATCGACGAGAAGGCGCGCTTGATGGAGCAGCAAGCCATCTCGCTCGCCTCTCGTAACCACCCTTTCTCCAGCCGCTTCCGCCGCTTGATGATCCGCAGCGACAGCGGCAGATCCACGCTGTTGGCGTTCATCTCCACGCTCGCCGGCACCATCTGGCTGGACCAGTCCGGCGGATCCGGCCGGAGGGACAGCCAATCCGGCATAGGCGACACAGAAGAACCCTCTGAATCGGGGCTGAAAAAGGAAGCAGAGGGGGCGGCCGAGGAAGCGCCACCGCCTTCGCACCTCCATCCTCCGTCTCCCATCCGCCGCCGGAGCTCGAAGGCCAATTCCTCGATCTTCCGCTCCAGCTCCCCAGCGTCACCTTCGAAGTGCTCAGCGCTCGCGCTGCAGGCGTAGCGCAGCGCTTTCTCCTCGCTCCGCCGTCTTCTTCGAAGCTCGACAGAGCCAGCTCGAGAAAGCTTGGAGGGCCCGGCGGGGAGGAAGGGTGAGGAGAGAACCATCCGAATGGCGGAGGGCGACGGGGCGGCGGACAGCTGCGACCACTGCAGGAAGCCGCCTGCGATCTGAACTGCCATGGATTCCCCCAACCCAAACCCACTCGATCGATCGAGAGACAGATCCAAGACTTGATATCGATCTTTTGCGAATGGAATGAATTAAATAGGGGAGGAGAGGGAGGAAATCAGTTCAGTTGGCGGTGGAGCAGTGAAGAGTGAGGCAAAGAGGAAGACGATGAATCGGGACGGTGCTTACGGGAACATCCCGCACCGCCGTCGCTTCCCTCAACCCGTCGATTTATATAATTTTTTTTTTTTTTTGTTGACGGCTAATGACGGAGGAGTATTTGATCAGGCAGGGCCGCGTTGAGGTCACGTGATCTGCACACGACATTATGGGACCTGCTGGGGACTGGGGTCTATCTCTCCATTTATTTATTTACTGTCGCCGCAATTGCAAAAATAAAGTAAAAAATGAATACTAATAATATAAGAGACTAGATTACATAAAAATATTTATTAAAAATAAAATCTCCACCGAATAAAGAAGAAAAGGATTGGAAAAATCTGACGGCTCAGCGGGGCTGAGGAAGGGAAGGAAAGAGAGGAGGAAGGAACAAACGGACAAGGCGAGCGCAGTGGCTGCATGACCATTACATCGACGTGACGTCTGCTTGTCCCATGTTTATTTGGGAGGATGTAATCATAAGAACCAATTAACGGCTGGAATTAGGCTTCTCGATACGGCGGATTCGGAGCTCGACTTGCTGCTGATGAAAACAAAATCAAATATCGGTCAGCATCACATCGCACTAAACATTAAAATCGATAGGTCTCGGGTCTCTTATTGACATAAAAGCGTATCAGGCCGTTTGTTAGAATGAAGAGGTAGGTGTCTAATTCTTAAACATATCAACATAATGGCCTAGTAACCCCATGACACCTAGCTTTGAGAATTAGGGCCGTGTCATTCACTCCAAAATATGATTAGTAACCTAAAGAATGACATCTTCATCTATCTATCATTTCCGTGGAGGAAGTAAATAGGGCCGCGTGGCAAGGAACCTCGGCCGAAGATAGGCTCAGAGGTAGGATAGGTCGGATCGGTCTAGTAGAAAATAGGTTACGTTAGCCTAGCCTAATGGGAGGCCCAGATCAACCCCCTTTAGATCGCTGAGGTAAACAGTCTGGGCCAATGCGGGCAAGACACGAGCTACTGGGCATGAGTACTTTGGGCCCAAATGCTCAGGAGCTCAGGGAGTCAAGTGTTCAAGCCGCGGACCATGAGGTGAAGGGTTTGGGAAGTGGAGCCATCCTAAACCATTATAGTATGGTGGTCATTACTGGTGATGATTGTTACGACGAAGCCATCATTATAGAGGCCGTTATTCCCTAAGGGAGCTATAAGAGATATTTCTTTCGTTGGATTTTGTCTAGGTCTGTCTTGTTACCCTTCTAATCTTTTTACTGTCGAGTACAAGTGCAGTTCCTCATCAGCCACAACAGTACCCTGTTTGCTAGTACAAAGAAGCTGACCTATGTTTGCCGAACCATTACAAGATTGACCCATTGCCAATTTGCCATTGCCGAGCCAACTTGTCACTTGACCGACCCACAAAGTTTGGCCCAACAAGAACCGATCCGACAGGAATCCAATCCAACTCGAGCTCAACCCTTGATTTTGATTCATCCAAACTCTCCGTCAGCTATCAGCCCACTCCCCAATCTCAACCGGATCAATCATAAAGAATCAAATCTACCTTCAACTTGTCTTTTCACATCTATCGTGACCCTACTGTTGGTTAAGTTATCAAAAGATAGCAATTGAGAGATCCAAGCCAGCTTCTTTTGAGATTGGACCAAAGAGCTTGAGGACTCTCCGTCGTTCACATCTTATCCATCCTCACTTCACAACTTAACCATCAGATTCATCTCTATCGGCTTACACTAAGTACCACGAAGGTGGGTATCGTAGTCGTGGTTAGCTTTTAGATTCCATATCTGGAGGTAGGGATTGAGCTGCAAGCAAGATTTGTAATTTCATTCCAACAAGATAGGGATCGCTCTAAATCTATATCCCCACAGAATCTAGCTAAGGATTTCCATTGTTTTATCATCAGTCCCATTCATGCGACCAGTACCCTGTTGGAGTTGTGGAAATCAGATCGGGTTGAGCATGTACAACTCAGAATAGTTCAGTCTCTTGAATTTTAGTTTTTTTAAGTTAAAGTTTGACAGTCAATTGGAATGTCTCTTCGATTGTATATTGAGTATAATAAGTCTTTTAACTATGGCTCAATATTTTTAGAATTCTTGTGTACAGTTGTCAACACTCAAATAGTATTTTACATGCTACAAATTTTTTAGCTTAGGAGAAATCTTGAAAAGTGTATAGAGATTATAGGAAACCGAAAGATGAATAAAAAAGAGCTGAGTTTTTTTTTTTCTCAAGAATAGATTTTGAGTGTTGCTGCTGTCCTAATTGTGGGTTATGACCGTTAGAGCTCATCGCCTTTGTGTGACGACCACCTTAACACCTCCATGTTAACATTGGTTAGAAGGCGTCGGCGATGGCTGACAGGACCCTATGATGTTTAAGTCAACTCCGCCTAACAGTTAGAAAAATGAAACACACACGGACATACATAATGACAGGATATGTCGATTGTCTGGCAGCGGTGTCAATTCCATACACCTTCAATCTTTATCAGGCCGCCTGTGACAAGTACGACTACTAGCAGTCATTCTGACAAAGGTTATCAACGATTACTAATGGTTCCATATGACCATCCATCTAGGAGGGGTTCTGGAGAGGAAAAAAAAAATTCCCAATTAAAAATTTATTTTTGAAGTAAATGCTAACTGACAATATATATAATTAGAGGTAACGTCAAATTAAGGTGATATAAAAATTTCCTTTTATCATTAGAATAAATCAAAAAGCACTCATCACTCATGACGGACGGCTCAAAAACTCAGTATCCCTTAATTGCGAGTCCCATTTAAAAGAAAGTGACAAGAATATTCTTATAGTGTGTGATGACTAAGTAAAGATATTCTTGATCATATATTCCTATAGTGCATGATAACTGAGTAAGGGCACTGAGAAAGGATTGAGTTAGTTGGTGCAGGACGAAGTTGCTACCATAAGGTAAAAATTCGAATTTCAATAAAGCCGAAAAAACACTCTTGTACTGACCAATTATAGTTTTCTAATTTATCTTCTCATAGATGATCGTAGGATCAACCATGTGAGACTGTTGGAATGATACGTTTTACTACCAAGATGACAAAGTGGAGATGCAAAATATATCAACATTAATTAAATTTAAACTTTTTATATATTGTTAAAAGCTTATATCAAACTACATTAGCTATTAGCTTTTTTTTTTTTATGTGTTCGAATTATTCTAGTCAAGATTTAAATTTATGGTAGAAATTAATTCTCCATATATTGTAAAGGTACAAGAGTGATATAAAATTATTCACCATTTGAAGCAAGAGTGATAAACCTAAACCTCACCCAAGAGAGACAAGCGTTAAACCATTGGTCGGCTGCCCGAACTACAATGCAATCCTAAAACACTTTTGTCAATTTAATTTATTATTTACTACACAAATAATTATTAGCGGAGACAAATCTAATATAAAACGACTTTTTACAATTACCAAAGTAATTTTTTTAATCCACATATCCATGTTGGCAAAAGGAAAAGATTGTCAGGGCATAAATCCTTATACTCCAGTACAATTCACCTTCCCATCTATTTTATCTACAAGTTATCATAATTTATCTCCCTTGTGATGGGGCTGAACGAGATTAATTACCTTTTGTCCCGCGATGGCAAAAGGGGCTTCACAAAAAGTGTTGTGAAAGCCCTTCACATTAGTTTTTTTCCATGGTAAATGGGGATGATATATGCACTAGGAAAGCTCAACGGAGGTTGACGTAACAAGTATATCTACCGAGGACACAAGATCATACCGTAGTTTGCCTGGCGTCGTGACACCGCGGCCAGTGCGTGCGGACCATGCCGTGCCAACCAGCTGAACCGATCCCCTGAGGCGTCGCAATCCAAGAATGGTGGCCGTTCTTCCTGTCTCCCTCCCCTGTTTGCATGCACCCAATGTTTTCCATGATAAAAAAAACTCACCTCCTGTCCATCATCAAAGATTATAACATTTCGAAATAAAAATAGAAAAAAAACAACGATCTATATGGTTTGATTCCAAGCTAGAAGACGACAAGAACCACGTGCAATTTAAATTCATAATTTAAAAAGAAAAAGAAAAACGATATATTATTAAACTTAATATTTTAAAATATTTAAATTACATATGTAAATTTTAAAAACTATTAAAATATATACTCACTATCTATTTTACCTCTCTTGTTATTCCAATTGATAGCTAGATTTACCGATCTAACAATCAATTGAGAAAGAGTGTTGCTATATAATATTTTATATTATTATAAAATCTTTAGATCCATTAATCAATTTTAATCAAAATGACATAAATCAAATCTTATATGTTCGTCTGATTCTATTGATTATATTCATACCCTGAAATATCATAATCCTGTCCGGAAGTCGATGGGATGAAATACGGGGATGTAGCGTTCCTGCTGACTCCCTATAGACTCCACTTCGACTTGCAATACAGATCATGTCAGTGCCGAGCCAGGGAAGGGGTCTCCCACGTTAGCCCTCCGACGCTTAAGTCAGTTACCGACGATGAAGTAGAAGGTGAAACAACAACAACAAAAATGAATAATAGCAACAACAGTGTATTGCGCATACCACCACTGGCGCTCAAGTCAATCACCGGCGATGAAGTAGAAGGCGAAGCAACAACAAGAATGAATAATAGCAACAACAGTATATTGCACATACCTCCGTT
Source organism: Zingiber zerumbet (assembly GCA_037833815.1). Taxonomy (NCBI): domain Eukaryota; kingdom Viridiplantae; phylum Streptophyta; class Magnoliopsida; order Zingiberales; family Zingiberaceae; genus Zingiber; species Zingiber zerumbet. The sequence goes on along the minus strand of JBBMJZ010413102.1, from coordinate 15,392,062 downwards.
GATACTTGGACCCCCTTTATATAGAGCTCCTGTAGCGCGCGTGCACACTTCCCAAGGTAAGCACACGTCCTAAGTTTTCTCTGAAAAGACTTGTCAGTAAAGTGTTCCTAACACAGTAGGCCGAGCATATCTCTGAAGTGATAGTGAAAGCTTTCACCGTACAATCTTCTGTCTGACCATGCCGCATGTTAGCAGCACTAACTCCCAAGAGGATATCGAAGGATGATCCTGTAGATCCGTCGTTAGGCCGAGCAGACACGCTGCTCGGCCTGCACTTTAGCAGACCTAGTACACTCGTCCACTCGGTTGGCACTCCACCACACCTGTGTCTCATACGCTTGGCCGAGATTCCGCTGCATATGTCCCGAGTTCTGCCGCTCGGCATGGAATCTTTCTTTGTTGAGCGTCGACCGTTCAACGCATTGGCGAGTCAAAGGTGACGTCGGATCGGACAACCTCCCTCCTGGTCGGACGACATGATCGGCCGATAATATCTGAACGTTAACCGCCTTGACTTTAACCTCCACCGTGACATGATATCCTTAGCAAGATGGGCTCCTCTTTATCACCGCATCAATTTCAATACACCATATTAAGAGCATTAATTTTTTCAATACGAATATGTCTGATGAATCTGATTTGTGTTCAAAAAAAAATTTATTGCTCTTAGTATGACGTATGAAAATAATGTTTGAGATCATGAATATAATCAAGAGAACTAGACGAACACATGAGATCTAGTTCCATATCATTCTGAGTTCTCTATCTCTATTAGTCTATTTTGACCGTAATATATTAATGGACCTAGAAAACTCAAAATGACATAAAACCAAATCTTATGTGTTTATTTAGTTCTTCTAATTATATTCATACCCTTAAATATCATTTTCATAATTCATACAAGAGCATCAAATTTTTAAACACGAATCAGATTTTTAATCAGGACATTAATGTGTTGATGAACCGTGTCTAAATCAATTGCTATACTATAACAATTAATTAGAGTTGAGTGAGAGGAGATTATTTTTTTTATTTTTTTTATTTTTTTTTTTTTGTCCTTTCCTCCTTTTACCCCTCTTGAGGGTTGGGATTGACCAAAGGAAAGAGGATCTACATCTTTTTCTTCTCTCGCACACCGCCTTTCTCTCCTCCTAGCTAGGGGCTCCCACAATCCCTCGTTGGCGCTGCCACCACAGCAACACCGCTATCATATGGCCGCCTCAACAATGCCACCACCTCTCATATTTGAGGATGCTATTGCGCCCACTATCGCTGCCACTCCTCTCCCTCTCCTTGTCGCCATTGCCAAAGGCTCTCTCTCTCCCAAAGCCTCTCCCCTCCAACGACGGACACCGGCAACCACGCCACCGCCCGCACCACTGGATAAGACATATCCTCTCCCTTGCCTTCACATCGTCGAGTCCTCCACTACTCCCGCACTCCCGCCGCCCCTACCACCGGCATTGCCACCAACGTCACCTCCTCTTTCTCTCTCGAGGCTTCTTGTCTCCCTCACGCTCCGACCACCTTTGAGATGAAACTCATCCCATGCACCCATGTTGCAATCGTTACCGCCTTCACCACTAATCTCTGGTCTCGTCTACTTTCTCTCTCACGCGCCGCCAAAGGGGATCACCTCTTTGAGACGGTCGTCTCACTCTCAGTCACCAAACCTCCATCCTTGCCATGGTTGCCATCGACTATTGTTGTCGGAGCTGAATCGCACTGCCTACCAACTCTCCCTCTTCTTCCTATGTCGCCAGCCAGGCCAAGCCCCTTCTTAGCACTACCTTTATCGTCAACCAGATCATCAGCACCTCCCTCGCGTCCAACCACTAGCCGCCTCACAAAGGGAGGCCCTTCCCTTTGCTCCTCACATGAATGTAGTCGTCTGGGAAGCACCCTTTTCGGATGTTGACGCCACCTCTCTTCATGTGACTTCCAGCACCGCTCTACGATACACCTTCTCTACCTTCGGCGTAGATCTAGTCACTGTCGCCACTTTTGACACAGATTCTATTGCTACCGCCGCCTCCAAAGCAGATCCAACCGTCACTTCCAATGCAGATCCCACTATTGTCATTACCTTCAACTTGGTTTCGTTGTTGCCGCCTCCAGCATGGATCCAACCGCTGCTGCCACTTCCGGCGCGATCCTGCTACTGTCATCTCCCTCGGCTTAATCGATACCCTCAACGCACATCTCGACGACATCACCTTTCTTGCAACACCAACTCCCTCATCGTCGCTTCCATTGTCTTGTCGTCCTTCCTATGTCGCCTTCGTCGTCAACCTCAAAGCCTAGTACCCCCTCTCCCTCTATGATGTAGTCATTAGCTACACATCCGATTGCCTCACTTTCGTCCCCGCCACCTACCACAAATCTCGTAATTGTTGTGCGCCCCACATTGCTGTGTTCCGCCTCCCAGAGCCCTCCAGCCATCAAATCGTCACCGCTATACCTCCCTATTGTACTCGGCCTCTAAGTTGTTGTCTTTGTCGCACACCTAGGCTGTGCTCCACTTTCCGAGCCCTTGCCGTTGTGTTGTTGCCCTACTGACCCGGTACTTCAGCTCACTCCCACTCTGTTATAGAAAGTCCTACCCCCGCGAGCCAATATACGCATACATATTTGCACACATCTATTTTCATTAGCCATTCTCAATATTCTTTCTTCATCTCCCTATTGGAGATTGACTTGGGCGTCGACGTGGAAGAGCCAAGACACCCCTGACCTCCATTCTAAACCTCTCATGTGCCCCTAGCCTCTACTTCCAGCACGTTCTTCAGACGATTCTATTCTCCCTGCAGCGCACAATGACACCCTTCTATAGTTCTGCAGGCATCTCCGATGACCCCATCTTCCTCTACACCATCAACACCTCACTGATGGCCCCAACAGATAGAGGTCCTTTATCTTCCCTACCGATCTCTAAAGAGTAACAAATATCAACAGATTAGTTGATTGGTGGCTTGACTGTCAACAGCATATGGCCGGAACAATAGTAAATGTCAATTGGCCATGTAAACATCTCACATGAAAAGACAATGCCTCAGCATAGGACACTATGGATGGTTGATATGACTAGGAATAAACAGTTTAATGCTTAATGACACAAATATGAATTCAGACAAAGCAGCGGGTGGCTTTCATTCCCCAACCTAAGCACATAACCATTCCAATCAGTGAATATTACTAGTTGATGATTTACAACCATTGCTGTCTCTATTGTTACAAATCAATAAAAAATGAAAACAAAAAATATTATAAGAAACATTATCATGGATGAAAGCTGTGATATAGATATATATTCTTCCCAAAATTTAATGCTATTATTTTCTAGAAATATAATCCTAAGAATTAAGATAATAAAACACAATTAACAATAACAGACACGACGATACTACCAAATAACCATCACACAAAAATGATGGTCTAATCTTTGACTTGTGCGGGACCAAGATTAAATCAAAGTCAAATCGTGTGTGTGAATACTACGCATTATTTAAATAAAATGGACAGAGTTACTTACCTCCTAGATAGTTTTTCTCGTGCTTCAATTGATCGCTTAAAGTAGTAGAACTCTCTCTTGGATAACACCAACTCGATCCTGTCTTATCTGTTCTCAGTTTTGTTTTCATCCAGATATGTACATCACGAGCACTAGACTTTTCAATTGCATTCCACTGCCTATTTATCTTGTCAATTCAAAAGAGTTGATACAGTGATGGACAACAACTGTCACTGCCAGTTGGGCCCTATGCAACTCGCCGTGGCAATTAAGGGTGTTGACTGTTAACGATCTCAGTTAGTAAGGGCATCTTTGTTAAAACTTTAAATAAGTTTTTTTTTAAATCTCAATATGTCACATCAACAATATAAAAATTTATTGAAATATCTAAACTCTAAATGAGCTTTTTTATGAGTCAATTTATAGCATGAGTTGCATGGCTTCATGCATATTGCATGAAATTTAAGATAAAAGAGTAGGTTTGTATTTTCACTACTGCTCTTAAACTATAAACCTCAAACCTCACCTTCATAATGGTTTACTCAAGTTTTTAGATTTTAAAAACCTCTCATGAACCTTGCATTGGAGATGCCCTAAGTATACTCTGTCACACCCTCACTCATTTAAAAAAAACCTTTCTGCCCTGTTATAAACTTCTCTAATAATGTTTTTATAACCCCACTATTAATTTTTTTATTTTATTTTTCATTTATCTTTATTTATAATTTCATTTACTATATATAATATTAGTTAATATTTATAATTATATTAGTATTTTAAATTTTATATATTTATTTATGTAAAAAATCATTCAATAAAAATAAACAAATATTTAACAACAAATATAAATAAAAAATATTAAATAGGACAGCTAACCCTTGCAAACTGTTGCCCTCACACACGTGTCAAGAGGGAAATATAAATCCTCTGTAAGGTTTTTTTTTTTAAATATATATATATATATATATATATAAACTAGTCTCACGATTTCAAGATTTTGGGACCAGAAAAAAATTATAAACTTCATCCATATAACCGGATGGATTTATAATGGAAGGAACATATATCGTATGCTATAAACCCCCATTGCAGGTGCCCTAAGAACCTTTAAATATGTTGTCAAGGTGTTCAAAAGTCACTTTCATCATAAATAAGGACACTTGATGGCTTTCCATTGATATATATCAAACAAAATGATAAAGGTAGTTGTTTTGTATTTGAATTGTCCTAAGATGCAAACGACAGTTAGATTTGCATTTTGCAAAACTAGATTGTCAAATATGATATTTCTATAATTGAAATTTGCTCTCCACAATTATGCTATGTTTCTCAACTTGCCCTGGTAAAATCATTTACATTGTGGATAATTTAAACTTGTGGTCTAATGGCTATTAATCTGTTCCCAACATGCGCGGTCAAGCTAATTAACTGGAAATTTCAGCGTTACTTAAGTGAACCAACTTGCATTGTTGGTCAATCGGGCATGTGACTCTAGAAGCCAGTCTTTATCACACCGGCAAAGGTACAACGATCACGTAATAACATAGAGACCAGAGGACAATCAAAACAGTCTAAAGATGACCTGAAATTATTTCTAAAAACAAAACAAGACTTCCAACTAAAAATATCACATGCATATAGTCATGCATTGTTGTGCATATTGAATGTATTCATTTTTTTAGTTGTCTCAACCTACGAAGCTCCCTATGATTTACCTGACAATAGAGGATCACCGCGGAGGGGAATGACTGTTACATTTTTTAGTGCATTAAATTTTCTTGCCTTCCATGTAATAGACTCAAATTAGAAGGACAAAGGATAAAAATATCATTGCAAATCTTGATCGATACGGTGATTCCTGACACAGCAGCGCAATTGTCCCAGTAATCTCTTGACTTATCCTTTGAGTCTATCTACCAAAATATGGGAGCAATAAAATTTTCTTCTCTTTTGACTTTTCTTTTGATCTGTCTACCAATTATTAGGAAGAGATAAAACACTAAACAAGGAAAAGAAAAAGCAAAAAGCGCACCAGCCGACGTACTAAAAGTAGTAAAGAAAAGTTGCACCAAGTCAAAGAACTCGAAATGTATGCAAACCTAATATCTATACTTATTGCAATCTTAATTGTGGCAGTTCAAATTGAACTGTAATGGTTAACAACGATATTTTTATAGACATGTAAAGAAAATAAATTTAATATAAATTTCTTGGACCATTATTTAATATTAAACTTAAAATTTATAAAATTAAACTTAGATACTACAAAAATTAATACTTCAATCCGATATCCATATCGGACGCAACTCATTTTGTTATGAGAACATATCTTAATAATTTGTTGTTTTAAAATCTTTTAATTATTTGACTTTATAATTATTTTAAATTTATATTTAGAGTAAACAAGCAATGTACATTAATATTATAAAAACTTATATGTGCCATAAAGTATGTTAAATGTTGGCGAGAAATCGTATCAAAAACAACATCAATCGAACATTATCCTATCAGATGAGGTCAGTTATATAAATCCTTCTATGTCATTGGACTCTATTTCCTACTATATTAACTTTTATATTTAAATAAATTTTATCTTATTTTATTATTACTAACCAAATCTTTTTTGGTCTTCCTCTTCCTTATTTGATATGAATATTTGTTATAATTTCACATTGCCTAATGAGAGTACCATCTTAAACAAATTTTTCAAAATTTTTCCTCAAAATATGAAACACCGGCTTTCTCTCTTATATTTTTATTTCTTAATCTGTCTATCCTTATATATCCGCACATCTACCTTAACATCCTTATCTAATTCTCATTTTATATGTTCACACATCGACCTTAACATCCATCATTTACTCGCGTCATAGCCTAACATTCAATTCAATATAATATAGTAGGTTTAACAGCCGTTTAGTAAAATTTTCCATTAAGTCTTAGAATTGTTGTATGATCACAAAGAACATCCAACACTCTTTTCTATTTCAACCATCTTACTTGTATTCTATGTAAGATATCTATCTCAATCTTTCATCCTTTTGCAAAAATAATTCTAAATATTCAAAACTCTCATTGACAGATAACTCGTTATCTTCTATCTTAACAATTGTCTCATTATATCTAATATTGCTAAACTTAGATTCTAAATATTCTATCTTTACTCTACTAAGTCTAAAACCTTCACGTCTAGCATTTTCCACCAAGATTCAAGTTTAGCATTTACTTTTTCACGTATTTTATCTACTAAAATAATATCATCTGCAAACAACATGCACCGCGGTATTATATCTTGTAATATATGTTATGCTAACACTTCTCTTTTATATAATTCTCCGTATAATTTCCTTTGAAACTTTATTATAAGCTTTTTTTAGGTCGATAAATACCGTGTGTAAGCCTTGCTTCTATTTCCAATATTTTTCGATTAGTTGTCTGAGAAGATGAACGACTTCTATTATTCACCTTCCAAGTACAAATTCAAATTAATTTTCAGTTACTATAATTTCCTTCCTTAGTCTTTTTCTATTACTCTTTCTCGAAAATTTTATATTATGACTCGGATGACAATTTCCTCCGAATCCAACGAAGGATCCGATATCCAACCCGAATGGAGGAAGATGTGGAGAGACTACCGATATCTGACATTTGACCTAAATATCCGATTAAATTATATATATATATATATACACACACACAACTAAGTCTTATCCCACTAGGTGGGGTCGGTTATATGGATTTTTTATGTCATTGAACTCTATCTCCTACTATATTACCATCTGTACTTAAATAAATTTTATCTTATTTTATTATTACTAACAAAGTCTTTTTTTATCTTCCTCTTCCTGGTTTGATATGTGTGTTTATCATAATTTCACATCACCTAACTGGAACATTTATTGGTCATCTAAGTACATGCTCTAATTTTAAATGTGTCTCTCGAAGTTTTTTCTCAATAGATACAACTTTGACTTTCTTTCTAATACTTTCATTTCTTATTCTGTACATCCTCGTATGTTCGCATATTCACCTTAACATCCTCATCTTTGTAACTCTCATCTGTTGCTCATGTGCTCGAGTCATAGCCTACCATTCAGCTCCATATAGCATAGCAGGTCTAACTGCGATTTTGTAGAACTTTCCTTTAAGTTTTAGAGGTACTTTACGATCACATAAAATACCTGACGCTCTCCTACATTTCAACCATCCTGCTTGTATTTTATGTAAAATATTTCTCAATCCCTCTATCATTTTGTAAAAATAATCCTAAATAATTAAAATTCTTGGTTTCGGGCAACTCGTCATCTCCTATCTTAACAGTTGTCTCATTATCTCTAATATTGTTAAACTTAAATTTCATATATCTTGTCTTTATTTTACTAAACTTAAAACCTTTCCTTTCTAATGTCTCCCGCCAAGATTCTAATTTAGCATTTACTCCTTCACGTGTTTCATCTACCAAAACAATATCATCTGCAAACAACAAGCATCATAATACTGTGTCTTAAATGTGTGTAGTGAGTTTATCCATAATTAGTGTACATGATAGGGACTTTAGCTAATCCTTGATGTAACTCTATTATTATTGAAAATACTTCAGTTACTTCGCCTGAAGTCTTTACTAGAGTCGTTATATTCTCGTACATATCCTTAATTAATTCAACATATGCTACGCTAACACCTCTTTTCTAGAATTCTCCATATAATTTTTTTTAAACTTTATCATAAGTTTTGTCTAAGTAATACCATGTATAGATCTTATTTTTGCTCCCGATATTTTTTAATTAGTTATCTAAGAAGATGAATAGCTTCTATTGTCAAGCTTCCAAGCATAAACCCAAATTAATTTCCGGTCATCGTGATCTCCTTCTTTAATATTTTTTTTATTACTTTTTTCTAAAGTTTCGTGATTTTATACGTCTCCCTTATTCTTATATAAGGGAACTAAGTACTTACCCTCCATTGATTAGACATTTTTTTGTTTTCACCATGTTAAATAATTTTGTAAGTTATTAAATACCTTGTTTCCTAGACACTTTTATTCCTCTATCGGAATATCATCTGATCCAATGATTTTTCCATTGTGCATCCCATTTAAAATTTTGTTCTACATTTGAAGTTTAAATTTTATAATAAAAATTTAAATTTTTATACTCATTTGACTTACTTACCTAAGTTAAGTTGGCTACCCAAACTTTCATTAAAAAGTTGATGAAAATACTTTTCCACTGCTATTTTACTTCTCTATCGTTTACTAATACCTTATTACATTTATTTTTAATCATTTTTATTTGAATAAAATCTTTTGTCTTCCTTTCTCTCACTTTAGTTATTCTATAAATGTCTCTTTCCCCTTCTTTTATATCCAATTTTTGATATAATCATTCAAAAAGATTTATTTTTTACTTCATTCACTACTTTCTTAATCTCTTTCTTTGCGATTGTATATTTTTTAAAGTTTTCATTATTCTTATAAATATATAATTTCTTATAAGTTGTTCGTTTTTCCTTCACTTTTTCTTGTACTTTTTCAGTCCACCATCAAGATTCATTACTTAGTAGTGCATGCCCCTTTGATTCACCGAATACACTCTTAAATACTACTTTCAATTTTGATACAATCTTATCCAATATCATATTAAAGTCACAATATATTTCACCTAAAACTTATACTTGTACATTCTTCTTAAATATATTTTGCTTCTCATCCTTTAACTTCTACTACTTAATTTTAGGAGACGTATATATTTTCTTTCTATTGATACACTATAAAAAATTATATCTTTATGCTAGAGATTAAAATAACAATACGAGATAATCCTTTAAACCATGGTTAAGTAAGAAAAACAAAAAAAAACAAAAAAAAAACCACATTGTTATGGCTGAATGAGAACACCGTTAAATGTAGAACTAGGACAACACATTTCCGATCCCAATAGATAAAAAGACCAGTGCCCAACCTGCAGAAAAAGACAAATAGAACACTTATGACATAGTATCCCCTTACAACAAGCCACTTGAGGCCAAGCGATCAAGTTAAGAAAGCTGGATGCAATGCCAAGGTATGAATGGAAGTATCACACTACAATCCACTGTCATGCAGCTACTTGATTAAACCAATAAGAAACAGCGAGAGCATGGTTGGTATAAAGTCGAAGCTGTAGATGAGATGCGGTTCATGAACAAGCAGACAGACCAGGCAAGTTATATGGAGAAAAAGAGGGAAACAAGGTTCTGAGAACACCAACTCAAACCAGCATTTTTTTTCTCCAAAAGCCAACATGAATAAAATCAAGCCAGAGAAAAGAACAAATGGAAAAAAATTCCTACTGCTGCTGGCATACGTGGTGTGGGCTGTTCCTAGGACCAGCTCAAATCAGTATTCTAAGAGAAAAGTTAAACCAACAATGACAAGGAATAGAGCAAGTGAAAATATCTGTACTACTTTGCTTCTTCCATATAAGTATGGAAAAAAGAATAGCATAGTCGGAGGTGCGGTGCTGGGGAAACCAGTGTGTGGCCTGGGACAGTTACTAGAGTCCGCAATGACTTGTCAGAATGTAGTAATAGGCCCACTAAATGGGGAACAAACATTGCAGAAGCTGATTCACTGGGGAAAAAAATTACAGCTAAGCAACCGAGGTTGTTTAAGTGTTGATCCTAGCAAAGTTATCAAGATAGGGATCTGGAGTTTACAATCTTACTGTCCACAATGGGCATCTAAATCTCAAATAGGATAGTAATTAATTTAATATTTCAAGAATTTAATAAGATCGTATGTTTCCTTAGGTTGGATTTTAATCCCAACAATCATGAGTTAGTGTCTATATATAAGTTACCACAACATTTTAAAGTTTGACATTTACTAATATTAGATTTCTTTTGTGGATCTAACAAAATGTTCAAGATATAATGGCTTTTTATTAACATTTGCAGGACTTGCTGCATAAGTAAAAAAATCATAGTTGTTGAATAGAATCAATCATAAACTATTCCTATATGAAAAATATATTATATTAGATAGATTGTAGGATCCAAATTCTATAAACACGTCAGATCTCAGGTTCAAGTTGTCAATGTCAGCCTATTCAATAATGATAACCGAGTTTGATCGGGAATGGAAAAGCCCATCCAATCTTGGCTGATATCTTTCTGGATAATTTTCTAGAATCTTATCAGTGATAAGTTGTCTAAGTGCCCACACAAGTAAGGAGTGCTAGAAGCAAGCTTGTGACAGTTGATACCAAAGCGAAGTTCACAGCATTCAGCATACAAGTATTGTGCTTAGCAAAGTGATGGCATCAGACACCGAGGTCTTAGGAAATCAATCTCATGCACTAAAGGAGCAGTGCACACAAGGCAGAAGCAACAAAAAAAAAAAAAATCCCAATTAGCCTCATTGACTATTCCTCAGTGATCGGCCCGGTCTCACGGAAATTTTTCCACCGGCCACCAGGGTAAATCGGGAAGCGCATGCGGCGGCCAGCTCAGAAGCACATCATCCTTTGATTGCGCCTCCTATTTAGAGAAAAAATTCCTAAAAATACGATATAGCTAGAGATCGAACCGCAGGTGCCTGGGTAACAACGTGGATGTCCTACCGCGACACCATAGTCTCGGGGACACACAAGGCATAAGTAACAAGACACTAGATGTGGATGCTATTAAAGCATGGTTGTACCTTGGAGCAAGCTATTTCCAAGGTGCAATCCACCATAGAGGTCGATACGAGAAAAATTTACCATCACACCAGAGATCGATAACGAAACTTCTTCGCATGACATGGTCTACCTACATGGATCAACACGCATCAAAGGGCACTAGAAGTCATCTCGGCAAAGCCCTTTCGATGCTTAAGTCGTCAACGGTGCCATGGAAGAAACTAGAATACTAGAAACATAGAAAAAGAAAACAAAGGTTAGTGAGCTTCTCATAACATTGACTTTACTATTTATATTGGATCGTAGTCTCAAGCCCTAACAGATTATAGGATCTCCAAGATTGCGTGTTGCAAATTGTGTGCGTGTCATGCCCCAACATAGCTCGTGAGTAACTGAGCTTGATGTACACCATATCGGTTGGATCTACTACATATATAGGTCGCTCTTATAGCTCAGCCGCCTAAGCACCCCATGCTCCCTAAGTCAAACTTCATTTGATTTCACTTAGTCTGAAGCGGAGGGGGAGACTTATGATTCCAGGAAATAGGATCCCCCTCCAGCACAACATGTCCAACTTCTATGGCGGAAATTCAGCTCAATTAGTCACGCACTATATTGGGGATCCACACACAACCTGCAACCTCAGAGATAGTAAAATCAATGGTACGAGAAAGTTCTCTGATATGAAATACTAACCATAGTTTTCTTATTCTACATTTTTACTATTATATTTTCTTCCATGGCACCCGTGATAACTAAAGCATTGAAGGGGCTTCGCTAGGTGACTCCCTCTACGTTTTAATGCATGTTGATTCATACAGGTCTGGCCATGTCACGAGAGGAAACTTCGTCGTCAATCTCTGGTGTGGCAGTAGATTTCCACCTCATCAAAAGGTGATTATCGTTGATAGCTTGAGGGAAGATATCTCTGAGGTAAAGTCCAGATGGGGTAGCAATTGAATTTGGTGAGCTAGATGATACCACCAAGAAGGTCATTCTCAATTGCAAAAACACTTACCATGTGGATATGCAATCCATCACTTAGGAGCTCACCAAACTTAGGGCATCCGTGCAGAACGAGTTATGGGATTTACGATAAAAAATGGAAGCATACACACATGAGAAGAGTCATTGACACACATATGGGGCTAGCTCATGGCGTTCAAATGCCAATCACCTTAACTCTATTCCAATGCAACAATAGTCGTTTACAAGGATACTCGCAATGCCAAGGAAGTTGTTTCTTGTACAACTTTGAGAAGTTTTTCGACTTTAAGAGCATAAAGAATGATGCTTCGAGGATCAATGGTGCATTCATCTACTAGTAAGATATTGCACAATTATCTATATTAGACATTTATTAAATCACCTAGACGATGTTAAATATGAAAGGGTTTCTATATTAATTAAAATTTATATTAATTAGTAAAATATTAATAACTTTTAGTTTTAAATTTATGAATTAAAAATATAGGTAGTTTAGATAGGGTTTGTCTATGTATGTGATAGTTTAAAAGTGAATAGGCTGGAACAAATAGAATATAAATTTAACAACCAAGTTTCATATTCTGAGCTATTAATTTTAATTTTTAAAATAATAATATGAGATAGGGATTGTGTTATGTAATTTAAAATTAACAATACAATTTATTTAAAATTTTTTAAATATTTTTTCTAACTATTTTAATACAATTGATTCTAAAATTTGATACGACCAATACCAAAGTTTTCAATATGGCTGAATACTAAATACCAATACTAATAATCATTCTCAAGCTTGTAACCTTGGATAGGAGAAAATTACCCATAGTGGAAATAAGAAAGTGACATATTGAAAATCCTGTCCTAGAATTGGCATATGCCAAGGTTGAAAATCCTAGGAGCATGATCGGATTGAGAGGTTTTGTTTGTAGAAGTGTATTGGATTTCAGATCAAGACCAGCAAAGAAATAACCATTGCAAAAGGTGAAATTATCAACAAAACACAAATAGAAAGTCAGAAATAGACCACCTTCTTTCATGAAACTAGACATGTATTCCCTAGACTTCTCTCTCAGACAGCTCACAACTCCTTTCACCTTTTATGAAACTCAAAAAACAGATGAGGTTAGGACTGTTAGAACTATATTCCCATTTTCAAGTTGCTCCTCAGCATTGGCCAATATCAGATATCATGAATAGCTTCATAACCATTATATTCCACACCTATGCTTTCAACATATGGGCAAATTGTCTTAGCACTCTAAGGAGGCACTGCTCATAGCACGGCTATTATGAGAGAACTATGATAAAAGGATTCCCATCTTCATCCTCATCAGTAACCCAGAATTCACTAAAATTCCTTTTGTTTAACTAAAAAATCTGACAAAAGTGCACACTATCTGTGTTCATTATTATTTTTTTTTTTGAAGGATTCCTTTTCAGAAGGACATGTTCTCACATCAAAATGATCTCAAACACGTTTAATTCTACAGTGCAATTTTTTACATAAATTTTTAGATGCTTTTTTTTAATCTATAGCAAGCTCACGTATACTTTTCACTACTACGTAACACCAGAATCAAATTCCACAAGCTAAAGACATGGTGCAGCAAAGAATATTTACTTTGAATAAATAGAATAAAAGGGATAGAAAGTAAGCTTCCAATAAAATCTATTGTAAGATCCAAATAGCTAATAGTTCCTGTATATCAGTGGAGAGATCTGGATAAATATCTTAAGTTGTTTGCAATTGATTGCAACAGAAAAATAAAAAATAAACCAAAAAATTATGCAATTGTCATCTAAACTCCAATTGGACCAATTCATCAACTAATCTAATTGTAACAAGATCTAAGCTGTATGATGACTTTCATTACTCGGTTAAATTTCATAAGCATTCACGCTAAGTTTGCTAGAGCCCTGCAATGCGCTCAAGGAGCCACAAAATCTAAGGCAAACAACATACGAATACGATAATAGCCGACTCAACAACAAAGGAGTGAACTAGGGGCATCACTGAAGCAAGGGCAACCAAATAACTATAAAAGGCAACCAATCGTACAAAACCTACAGAGATGTCATAATCCCCAGAACTAACCCTGTATTTTCGTTGGCAAACGATAAGAAGATGAATCAATGATCCAAACCGTAACTGATCAGGATGGAGATCCAGGAAAACACGATCACACGGCTCAAAGACCCATCCACCCGTCGATCTCGCCTAGTTGCGTTAGACATAATCAAATAAGGATCGATGTCATGAGTTTGAGGACTGACCCGCTAAGTGTGTGAGCAAGAGAGAAAAAATGGACGCCGTAGCCTTAGCCTTCGCCACCACTTCCGTACGACGCTACTGCTTAGGGCTTTCGCCGTCCCCGCCGTCGCAAGGGAAAGGATTAAAACATCTCGAAGTCGGGGAGGGAGGACTAAAATTTCCTCCCTTTAAAGCACCCTTATAATAGTTTGAATTTAAAAAATATTCTAAAATTTTTAAAAATTAAAAAAAAATTATAAATTTTACCATAAACTTTTAAAAGTGTTATATAAATTATCACGTGGCAAAAGGCGATTCGCTCGTCCCCAATCCGTCCCTAGGCCTCTAGCCATTAGTGCAAATGGCCAAGACATGGGAGAGATCATGCTTGGTCACGGTGAGTTTCGACCCCAAAACCTCATGTGGCAACACCCCATGCTTTAACCATCGCACCGCCTCAAGGGGACGTTATATAAATTATCATGTTAGCGTTCAAACTAGAGGATGAATAACTTCAATCATTTTATCTTGAAGAAGTACTCATTAT
>JBBMJZ010413102.1:15335314-15346397 GCA_037833815.1 Zingiber zerumbet | reverse complement strand
CTATCATAGCAAATTTCCAAACACTTGTATCCCACTAATTCCCTTACCTCTTCTTCTTCTTCTTCTTCTTCAGCCGTCTATGATGGCAATAGATCCGATCAGCGATAGGGTGGCCAGAACAGAGGAAACCACAATCTATAACCCTGTCAGATCCAAAAGAAGAGCAAATAGGTGGTACGACAGATCCTGGTGATCAGCAACGGTGGCCAATCATGCTTGTTGCGGTTGCAACCTGCTCCAGCGAAGGTCACTGCCACGAGGGCATCACCGAGATCAAAGACATTAGAATCGGCAACCGTCAGCTGAAGAAGAAGCCGAGATGAGGGAAATCTGACGCTAGGGTTTACGCGGAGTGCTTGAGTCGGCGCTGTGGATCAACATATGGTCGCGCAGGCTTGACCCTTGTAGCAGCCTCGCCGCCTTCTCCGGGTCGTGCCCGACTTCGCCGCAGAGGAGCAGTCTGACGAAGGAGTTGGCGCACAGAGAGAGAGCTTGAGTCGTGTACTCGTGGAGCAGGGGAAGCGAGGAGTTGGGAGGGCGGCGTCGGGTTAGGAGAAGAGGAAGGGTTCGGGAATAGGTAGCGGCATCGCGAGCTCAACGAAGAGGAAGGGGGGTTCGGCGAGGGAAGATATAGGGCACAGGAAAAGAAAATAAAAAGGAAAAAGAAATATTTAAGGGAATTAAATATTTCCTCTTTCAAATAGGGTAGCTTAAATAGGTTTTCCCCTAGCCCAATAATTTATTTCCTTAACATACGCCATACAAATTTTAAAAAATTTCTAGAAAATTTCTAAAAATTCCATTAACAGGTTTTCCCTTACCCCAATAATTTATATCCTTAACATACATCATACGAGCTCCGAAAAATTTTCAGAAAATTTCTAAAAATTCTTAAAAAATTTCGTTAAAGCTATTTGCCTATTAAACTTTATTATTTAATTATTATATGTGTGTCATATTTTACCGACCCTATGCCAAGTGGACTTTCCTATAGCACCACATCATTAATAATATTTCATTTGTTTACTCTGTTGGAATAATTCTCAATGTACTTTGAAGATGATTAAATTATATGTTTAAGGTCAGCTAACTGGAGAATTAGTTAAATTAATATACTAAATCCTCAATTTATAAGAATATTAGAAACAAGAAGAAAGTCTTCTTCTATATCTATTTATGTTTATGAAACGTGTAAGTTTTATTTTCGCTTAGTTCCATCTAATTTTAGGTGAAAATAGAACAAATAAAATAAAAATATCGAATTAAGTTCATTCATCAAATAAGAAAACCAATAGTTTTATTTTACTTTTTTTTTAAAATGTTTTTGGCCTTTTCCCTAGTAAATACGACTTTTGTTAGTCTTTTCAAATTGACTCAATTAAGATCCTATTCTTTTTCCCATACTATCTCATCTTTTAAAATAAATTAAATAAAAAAGAATATTTATTTACAAGGAATGGAAGCTAAGAGAGGGGCATACTTTGTATCTATAAGATGCATGTGTAGTTTTTTTTCCATGATTTTTGTCTAATATATGAGAAAAAAGAAAATATAGAGTAAATTAAATTTTATTGTTTCCTATTTCCTCCTAAGTTAAGAAGCGAAAACAAACATTTTTATTATTTCAACGGGATCAAAAGTTTTTTTAATTTAATTGATATTGGTCATTTGATTCCATTTTTAAAATGCTTAAGCGTCCACTAAGAGCAAGAAAATAAAAAGTAACTGATAATTAAGGGTTGATTAGACTTTCTTTAGGAAAATGATTGAGATGTGTTTGAGGTTTTTATTTTGTAGGTAAATATTTTCCTATAAGTAGTCATCTCCTATTGCATGTAAAGTACCCTTCTCCATTACAAGTTTGGAGCACCTCAAGAATAGATGATCTTGTGTTTTCTTTGCCCAAAAGATAGTTGTTGTCCTCTATAAAAAACAGACGGTCTCGTATAGCCAATTGTTTATGCGTCGGTTGTCAAATTATGAAGGCATGACTAGATCTAATATATGATTTTCACTGTACTAATCCATGATTGTCTGGTCTCCCGTGGCGGAGCCGAAGGGTTGACTTACTCGAGCTAATAAAAAATAAAGAGCTATGATATATTTAAGGAAAGATTTTAATAAAATATTCAAGAATAGACACATAAATTCATGATCCATCATTTTACTTTTTATGGACCTCATTATTTTATATATCTCTCTTTGAACATTTTATTAAGATTCATATCACATCATTTTTTTTAAATAAAAGCCTCCGGCTGCCATCTATCCCGTTAAGTTTTCTTTTTGTCTCTCTCAATGTTCTTCTTTTCTTCCGTTCCAATTTTAATAACTCTTTCTCAATGTTGTCAGGCCCTCGGGCTAAAGCCCAAGTAGACTAGCATATGAGTTCGCCCTTGTTAGTCTCTATCTTTCTGAAATACTCCAAAGATCTATCAACTGCTTTACTTTCTCCGGTGAATCGAATTATAAATTTGGATTTTGTTATTGTTGTTGATCCTCAGTATAAGAAAATATCAAAAATGTTTGAAACATTTAATTATTTTTCTTAAAAATAAAGACACGAAAATGGGTAAATTTTATTTATATTTTTTTCTTAACTATCACTTGATTTAGATGGTTTATAGTATAAAAAAAGTGCGGGAGCTTAATTTGTTTCACTGTTTTTTTTAAATATAATTAATCCCTTTTTCACTATATATATTTGGTGCTAAAACAGATTTGATTATATTTATTTATTTATTTTCTTTTAGATACAACATAGTTAAAAGCTTGTCACAGGTCGATTTATTTATTCTCATCAACTTCCATGAATACAATGAAATATCCGTGAACCCACATTAAACAAAATGAAATCAGCCGTCCTATAAATATAATCACACTTGCAAAAAAAAAAAACTCAAAAAGTATGAAACTACAGCGTGTCAACTTGCTTGACAAATTAATGCTTCACTGCCACGGCCGCATCGTCGCCGGCGGCCACCGCCTCATTAGCACGCAGGCAGATCTTTCGGCGGCGGCAGAATGGACTGCTCCGGCCCTTCGCCGTCGTCCACAATGAACGCCATCTTTAGCCCCCACGTCATGTGCACCTCGAAGTGGCAATGCATGAACCAAACTCCTGCAAATTAATTAATCCATCAGATTCTTTCCATTCATGATCCATGAAGGGTCTCTAAAATTACCAGGATTATCCGCTCTGAATCTGATGGCCGTCCACCCGCCGGAGGGAACAGAGACCGTGTTACGCTCCACCGGGTCGACGAGGTTGAACCCTGCTGGGGAGGTTTTGGGGTCGTAGTTGCCGGAGCCCTTTCCGATGACGAAAAAATTGTAGCCGTGGAGGTGCAGTGGGTGGCTCTCCGGCCCGATGATCCCGGTGTCCTGTAGCACCAGCTCCACCGTCGTGTTGTACGGAAGCCGGTACAGCCTCGTCCCCTGCTCCGTCGCCACGTTCCTCGGCCCGCTCCCGGTGTAGTTGAACGCCACCGGAGGCCGGCCGGGGAAGTCGTCGGTGAAGACCCCGCTGAGGTTGTAGTAGTGCGCCTGCAGCAGCGCCGTCGTCGGCATCACGAACGTCACGTTGTTGACGCCCGCCACCACTCTACTCCCGTTGACGCAGCTGGCGCAGGGGTTCGCCCCCAGCCCCACCGTGAACAGCAGCGACCTGTCGACGGTGGCCGGTACGCGGGCGGGGTACGCCTGTGAGTTGAGACTGCGGAGCGCGTCGGAAAAGGCGGCCGCTACAGGGGTGGCGTTCATCGGCGGCGGGTTGGTGGTGGTGAGCGCACTGGCAGCAGCGGGGGCGGCGGAGGAGGAGACGGTATTGGTATAGCGGAGGGTAGCGGTGGCAGTGCGGTTATCAACGGCAACAAGGGGGGAATCAGCGAAGGGGGAGGCCGTGACGAGGTACCGCCCGCCAGCGGTCTTGTCGGCGGTGAGGAGGACGTTGGTGGTCTGGCCGGGGGCAAGGAGGATAGTGTCAATGGAAAACGGCTTCGTGTAGGCTGCGTCGACCTCCACGACGGTCATCCGGTGGCCGGCGACCTTGAAGAAGAGGTCCTCGTTTAGCGCCGCGTTGATGACGCGGAGCAAGTACGTCTTCCCTTTCTCCACCGCCAACATGAACCCGTCTGTATTCATTAATTAATTATTATATCTAATTAATCCATTAATTAATTACATATTATTATTATTTAGGGACTAATTACCGAGAGAGGAGGAGGAGCACGTGGAGAGAGCTCCAGCGTGGCCATTGATGACGTGGGCATCCGACACATTAGGAGCCCGACCGGCCTTCAGGGCCTCTCTTATTACAGCTTCAGGATCGGATTTCCACCATTCCGCTGAATTATTTTTTTTTAAAAAATAGAAAATAATATAAAGAAACAATTAAATAAATACACTTTATATGTAAAAGGAAAATTAATATAATTAGTTGCATAGAATTAATAACCTAATACGATGACGTGTTCATGGTGGGGTTGCGGGAACGGGTACGGCACGCCGAGCTTGGGGAGGATGACGAGGGCGCCGTGGACCGTTGACCTCATCCACGTGATGTGAGCGTGCCACAGTAGCGTACCGCGCTGGCCGATGAGCGTGAAATTGTACACGTAGCTTCGGCCGGGCTGGATCGGGCACTGGGTCACATAAGCCGGACCATCAGCCCACCCGGTCCGCAGCTGCCGGACGCCATGCCAATGGATGGTCACGTCGTGGCCGATGTGGTTCACGACCTTGACGAGCACAGTGTCATCCTCGCGCGCGTAGAGGGTCGGACCAGGGAATTGCCCGTTCACCGTCACGATTGGCTTGGTCGAGCAGAGTCGGGTCACGTTTCGCATCACCACCTGCAGGACAAGCGAAGCCCAAGAAAGTCAGTTGGCCTGTCTATGGCCCACCTATTTACCAACTCATAACCAAATACTTACGTTGAACTTGTAATGCCGAGTCAGTCCCTCCGAGTAAACAGCCAGAGAGCTCAGGACAAACAGGAAAGTCCAGAAAGAGGAACTCATTTTTCTCGTTCTCTTTCTCCGTCTCTTGTTTGCATGGAATGGGTGCCCAACGGAAGCTAATAAATGGATGAGAATTGCAGCAGCTGCGGAGTCACTGTAAGTATTAGGTAGAGCGAAACCTTGAGCATGAAGGTTTTGGTAGAAGAACTGCACCATTACAGCTGCGTTACTTGGATGCCACACAAACTGCATATCGCTGTTTACCTGTACCTACACCATTCTGAGTGCCAACTATTTTAATCTCATCCTTCTTTCTGAAACAATCATATATTTACTCCACAAAAGGGACACCCTAAAATGTTTATATAATCAGTGCAGGTTAACAAGCATTTATTATCTCATAATACTTTTAGCAGAAACAGGAAGGTTAAGGCTGTCTGTCGATCGATTCTCATTATCAAGGGTGTGTTTTCATCAAATTTTAATCATCAGAGGATGCTACTAACTGATCATATACTTTTGCTTGTCATGTTTATACCAAGTGTTGGTGAAATTAACACACTTTAGTAGTAGTCATCAGGAGTATGAAATCATCTTATATCGATACATGCATAGCAGTTTGGTTGTTGGTGAAATGCTCATATCAAGAGGGCAAAGAACAAAAAGAAAAATGATAATAAACCATAGCATAGTGACTAAAATACCTGATTTAAAAGCTAAGATAGTTAGGTGGCTAGTAATTTGTCAACATACAAACCATACACCAGGTGAATCAGAAAGTGTTTCTTTGTAGTAGGAAACAAATAGGCACAAGTAACCTTTTCATTCCGTCGCCGCCGCTAATTCAGATCAAGTAGTAGGAAAGTTCTAAATTTTCTTGCATCTGAACCATCATCTTGTTAAATGGGCAAGCTTTTTTCCTGTATCAATTTCATGATTTACCAAATTCAGAAACACTTTTACTGACCATTTGTCTCCCAAGAGATGCAAGAAAATATTCTCAAGGAGTTTCCTGGTGCTTGATCTGAATTAGCAGAGCGACAGAAAGTAAAGGTATCCTGGACATGACCTATTTGTTTCATTGCTACAGAGAAACACAGTGATTAAAGAAAAGGCCTTTCAGAATTTGCTAAACAAAGAAATTAGCCACATCATTATCATTACTGATACAGGAGAAAACCTGCCCTTTTAACAAGATGATTTGGGTGTCAAAGAACTATTTAAGGATGTAAATATATAGAAAGATCTAAAAGGTGACACAGACCAGCCAACTAATGCAGCTACGCAGGTAACAAAAAGGCGTATACTTGGCTCATCTGCTTAACTCATCAAAAGGTTCCAATGCATGCTACACAAGAAAATCTGAAAGTTGCACTGGGTTTCTCTGGAGAACCTTGTCTTAATCTTGTCATGAAGAAGTAGCCAAGTCAGCACTTTAAACTTGGGTATTGAAAAGGACCAAATAAGACAATACGTACCAAGGATCCACCTTGACCCTATACAAGAGAATGTTGTAAGCTAAGCTAACAGAGAAAAGCCCATTAAAACTCACCTCAAAATCACCTGGGCCCTCCTGGATGTTTCTCACTGTCTGGGAGAGTGCTAAGATTCCTACAAAAAACTGTCTTGAAAAAGAGAGACCAAGTGAAGGTGAGGAAAAACGTCTATCTGTAAATCGTTGCATTATAAAAAGAAGAGGAGAATTGTCATTTAGTAACAGACTACCATACCACCTACTATGTCATAAGGACACATCTGTTCTACAAAATTTTAAGCAAATGGCGACCAAAAAAAAAATATCATGGATGCACTAGACACTTCCCAAGGTATGACAATCCAGAACCACCAGCTCCCAAGTTTGGGCAGAGAAATATGCTATTGGTATAAGACTTCACCAGGAAGAATGTAAGGGAATGAGGAAAAGCCATCAACACTGGCACAGCAAGGCCAAATTGAACTGTTGCAAGTTAAGAATACCAAGTCCCCATCGAAGACGGCTGGCATACAACACTAGGCAATGAGATTCCAACACTGAGAAAGCTGACTCATGCCAACAATGCCATAAGAAATCCCTCTTTGTGCAGTATAGCTTTACCACTACCTAGGTTGGAAGTTGATAAACTGAAAGCATGAGGATGGATACAAATCAAGGAGGTCAGAAAGCTATGGCTTGGACCTTGTTATGGATTGAATATTTAGCAACCCTTGTACCTTGATATTATGGCTTTGCTTACTGCCATGATCTGTATGCTGATTTTGATAATTCCATCTTTCAATGGCAGAAGGCCACAGTATGTTGCTTAACCTTTTTGGGTTTGCCTGACACCAGTAATGAAGTTGATAAGATAAAAGGTTTAAGATTTATATGGTAAAAAATTACTTTCTCCAAAGTAAAGTCTAATCAGCATTAGGAGCAAACTTTCTTTGCTCAGAGTTGGTGTAATGCTGGATGCAAAATAAAAAGAAAAAATGTTCTCCTGTACTTTGAGAAATAAACTGAAGTTATTTCTTCCCAAATGTAATTAGTCTAGAAATGACTATAAACTGCCAAAGAAGTATGACTGGGTAATGCCCTCTGTGGGTGTGTAATTTTGTTCTTATCCACTCTCATGTGTAAGAAAAAGTAGATCTAATTACCAGATGTGGATGCTACAGTGGCTAACTTGGTGCATAATATTGTGTTGTCAAGTGTAGTGCAGCTTTACAAAGGCTAGATAACAAATCAAGGGTTGGTGTTACTGGCATTGTCATAACAAAGTTCAGATGACTGTGTTAACAATCATCTTAAAGACAAAAATAAGTAAAAGAACATGCTAAGTCATCACTAGAATATAATATTGTGGAGTGTTTGCATATAACAATAAAACAAAAATGGAGGCAATAGAGTTAACTTAAATATGATCTTTACCTTGACAGAATCTCATACAAATCAATTCTGAAAGAGTTCCTCTTTGATTACTGCATTGACAAGTATATTCCATGTGATGTTAGTTGGAACTATGCCAAGGCTCAAGGCATCACCCAACAACTGGATGGCTTCAGATGTCTTGTTATACGAACAAAGACCTTTGAAAGCTGTGTTGTAACTGATGATATCAGGTTCCAGTCCAACTTTTAGCATCTCAACCCAAATTGCTGATGCTGTTTCATATTTGCCCCATTTGTAAAGTCCATCCATGAGTGTATTGTATGTGACCAAGGTAGGGATGCAGTTTCTTTGTTTCATCTCAGAATGAACACATAAGGCTTCTTCCATTTTCCCAGCAGAGCATAGACCGTGGATGATAACATTGTGGACAATTTCATCAGCATTGCGTCCGGAGTGCAAGACCTTATTCCATATATCAAGAGCAGCATCAAGTTTTTTATCATGGCAAAGTCCATCTATCAATGAGCTGTATGTTACTTGATCCAATTTGAATCCTTTTCCCGTCATTTCCTTTGTAAGTAAGTAAGCTTCATGGTACATTTCTGTTTTACAAAGACCACTGATAAGGGTGTTGTAGGTCACAACTGTCGGAGTGCAACCAATAGTGTTCATCCGTGAGAAAAATTGCAAAGCCTCTGAGATATTTGATACTCTCAAGAAGCCATTTATGAGGGCATTGCAGGTATGTGAGTTTGGTCTGCAACCGAATTTACTCATCTGATCATATATGGAAAGAGCTTCATCTATTCTCTTATGTTTACAGAGAGCATCTATCATAGAAGTATATGCAAATACATCGATGTTATTCTCTTGAATTTCTTGGGCGCTCTTCAACACCTCCAATGCCTTCCCAAGGTATCCCTTTTCACACAACCCATGTATTAAAACACCATATGTCACGGAATCGGGTTCTAAATTATTATCCTGCTGCTGCAGTTGCTTCCAAAAGAGGAGAGCTTCTTCTGCCCTGCCTTGTCCAAACAGACCTCTGATCAGTATGTTATAGCTGACAACATTAAGTTTGCCTTCTCTTTCCATTGATTCCCACATTTTAAAAGAATCCTCCAACCTCCCTGCTTTGCAGAATCCATCAAGCAATGAATTGCATATGACACTGTCAAGAATTAGTCCATTTTTTATCATCTCCGCATATAATAGTGATGCTCCATCAACATTTCCAGACTCGCATAACCCATGAATCAAAATTCCGTAGGTGAAGGTGCCAGGAGAGTGGCCATTTTTTAGCATTCTATTCCACATCTCCATCGCCTCTTTGTACTTTCCAAGCTTGCACAAACCGTTGAGCATCGAATTATAGGTAACAACGTTAGGACCGACTCTCTTATCCATCACCAGCCTCTCCCAAATCGCCATTGCCTTGTCAAATTCAGCCTTTTTCAAGAACCCGTCAATGAGCACATTGTAGCAAACAATATCTGGAGTCACCTTCCTCTCGGACATTTCATCGAACACCTCAACTGCTTTAGTAAAATCTCCGCCTTTGACATATGCATGCATAATCGTGCTGTACGTGACGAGGTCTGGCTCGATGCCCCGGAATCGGATAGTTTGGAAGAGCTCCCACGCCCGCTCGAGTTGCTGACGAGCACAGAGGCCCCGGATGAGGATGTTGTAACTTTGAAGATTGGGGGGAACCCGCGCGCCAGTGGAGAAGTAGTCGAAGAAGGACTCGGCCTGCTCCCAACGCTCGGCACGGACGAAGGCGTCGAGGAGGGCATTATGGGAGCGGACGCCGGGGTTGCAGCGGAAAATGCCGGGGAGGGCCCGGAAGGTGCGCAGGGCCTCGTCGGGCATTAGGGCGCGGGAGAAGCCCTTGAGGGCCGTGATGGCAACGGTCTCAGAGAAGCTGGGGCGACGAGGGTGGTTACTGAGGAAACCGAGAAGGCGGGGGAGGTGGGAGGGAGCGGAAGCGGAGAGGGCGCGGAGGAGGCCGAAGAGGAGGGAATTGGAGGGGGAGGAAAACGGGTAGTGCGCGGCGAGAGAGTCAAGGTGGGAGAGGGCTAAAACGGGGTCCTTTTGAGCTTTGATATCGATAAGCTCCAGGAGGTGGCGGAGGCGCGGAACGCCGGGAGGAGGCGCCGCCGCCATAGATATACCGCCACCCACTATACCTCGTAGGGAAACTATGCGGGCGGTTTAAATAGCTCAGCGGGAAAGTCACACCTTTTCAAAATTCTCTACTACTTCAAAACAAGTACTCGTTATTTCAAAATTCTCATCAGTTTATCCTTAGCAAATTATCTTGATAACCATGCCGTGGCATTAGAGATAATGACATGTCCATCGTGCATTAGACAAAGGGATAGAACTTCTGGTCCGCAAAGGCGGGACCAGTCACTAGTCCAACTTTTATATTAGTGGAGATAATGGCCCCCCACCTACTATCAAGTGGGGGTCATTGTCTTCCACCAATCTCCTTATCCTGGTCCAAGAGCGGACCAGGATAAGGGGACCAGAGGATCTCATCCCATTAGACAACGGTAAATATCCAATAGTTAATCTAAGTATCCAAGTAAGAGAACCTTGGTAAAATATTTAGGAATCGGAATTAGAATAAAAATCTTAGTAGTGTGAGAGGTGGAAGGAGAATTAGGATAAACATAAATATTATTTTTAAAAATAATATTTAATTAGTTGAATAGTTTTTATTAGTATAAATTAATTTATTTTAATCTATAGAGGAAACTAAGAGAAAAAAATTAGATGTAAAAGAAAAATATGATAAAAGAAAATAATGAGAAAGAAAGTGTGATGAAAGAGAAAATGTGATAAAAAAATAAAAATATGGACAGTATGATGAGAGAACATGAGGAAAGAGAGTGTGATGAGAGAGAGCATGATAAGAGAATAAGGGTGTAAACGAGCAAAGTTGCTTGTTAACTATTCAGGTCTCGGTTCAAAAAAAGTTCGTTCAATTAAATATTAAATTAACAAGCCGAGCTTGAGCCTAATTTCGAGCTCGAAAATATTATCGAGCCGAGCTCGATCTTAACCGTAATTGGCTTGCGATGTCACAAACGTGTTCATTATATATATATATATATATATATTATTAATTATTATAACTAATTATCTTAAACAAGCTCGAACTAAACTCGTTTAATTTTTAAACGAGTTTTTTTTAGCCGAGCTCGAATCGAACTTGAGCTGAGCTTAAGTCTCTTACTGTTCG
>JBBMJZ010413102.1:15284915-15298799 GCA_037833815.1 Zingiber zerumbet | reverse complement strand
TGTAATTTTAGAAGTTTATAGGACCTGAAATGCTTACAATCTAATTATCTTATTAGATATCAATTCATCTAATTACAAAAAAAAAAATCTTCTTAAATTTAACATATTTAAACTAGAATATAATATATTTTTTAGCATGACTCTTTTTCTGTCTAACTAATCGATCGAAAGTCATACCAATCAATTCGGACCCTTGAGCTAGGCCCTTATAGCAAGTTGGAAGAATAATTATAGTATAGAAAATAGTTTAATTATCGTTTATAAAATAGTTTTAATTTTTAAATATTATCAATATTTTTATTTTGTTTAGTAGTTAAGACTAATATTTTTATAATTTTATACACCTACTTACAAAAAAATTAATGATATTAGATATTAAATGGCCCGTGCGGATAGAGGCTTATTCATAATAAAATAATTTAATTTTTTATATCATATATTAAATGGATAAAAATAAATACTATACTTAATCTTAGCCAAAAGATTATCCGCTAGGGTGAACCGCAAGCTACTGTAATGGACTTATCTTTATAAAAAATTAATTTAATATAATACTTGATTTTAATTAAAAAAAATTAAGAAAAGTATGCTTTTTAAGGTCACCAGTTTAAGATATTTATAGAAGTTTTTTTACATGCATTGTTACCAATTCTAAGATGCGGAAATAAGATTTTTTTTAATTTTTAATTAATTAATAAGAAAATTTTTTAATATTACCTTGTAGTTGAGTCTTTAACTCTATTGAATTTTGAATTTTAGGTGTATTTATGGGAATTACTAATAAATTATAAAAAAAATGGTGTGAAAAAAATATTAATATAATTTTATTTTAAATTTTATAAAAAAAATTAGTTAGTAAACAGACATATTCTTAATCAAATTAAAAACCTTAGCTAAAAGTATTTCACTAATCTAGCGAGAAATCTTTTTAATATGAAATGCCTCATTTGTAATAATAAAAATAAGGGACGTTGCTTTTAAAAAATAAAATTAATTTACAAAATTATTAATTTGGCAGGGACGCTTACGATGGTTATTTTTTTGCCGCCAGCACATCATCATGCCTTTTGTATCTCGCTGTGCCGTCCAAACCACGAAACAGTCTCCTCTTCTTCTCCCTCCTTTGTATTCTCTTCCCTTTGTTTCGTCTCCTCTCTCTTCTGCCTCTTCTCGTCGACTACCAGATCGGAGGGGAGAGGGGAGAGGGGAGAGATGGCGATCCTCTACGCTCTGGTGGCGCGAGGATCGGTCGTGTTGGCGGAGTTCAGCGCTGCGGCGGCGAACGCCGGCGCGGTGGCGCGGCAGATCCTCGAGCGGATCCCCGATTCCCAGGACACCCACGCGTCCTACTCACAGGACCGGTACGTCTTCCACGTCAAGCGCACAGACGGCCTCACCGTTCTCTGCGTCGCCGATGATACCGCCGGCAGTGAGTCCTTCCTTTTCCTGCACTCCCATCCTTCTCTTCCGGGGATCCCAGCTGCGGATGGTTCTTGATCGATTAATTATCGAATTTATTACGTTTCTTATTTGTGAAATTTGGAGGGGAAAAAGATTCGTAGATTGAAGAAAAATTCATGCAGATGCTCTCTGTCCAAAAGGAAGTAATTTAAAAGAAAACTAGTAAAAGTTACATAAAAAAATGTCGCTTTTTCATCTTACTGAAGTTATACTCCTGCTTCCTAGGATCATCTGCTTGCATGTGATACAAAAAAGGTAGGTTTTGGCATCATTTGCTAACTAATTCAACATTCAGCTAGAGCCCATAGTTCGAACTTCTAGGACTCGTGAGCCAAATGATAAATGTCAAATTCAGTTTCTTTGTCATACTGTGCTTGGAAAGTGTGAGCGTTTTGGCATCATTAGCTAGCCATTTATGCGTGCAGATAAAGTACATACTTTTAAATTGAAACCCCTGAGTCAAAAGATGAATGCCAATTCAGTTTCTTTGTCATGCTATGCTTGGTCAGAGCAAGCATTTTTGTTTTTTTTGGGTCTTGACCACAAGGTACCCCCCATGTTACATTCCAGTTTGAGTGGGAGCAACAAATGTAAACCTCTCCTAACAGTACCGTTATATTGATTTGAACTATTGACCTTTGACGAAAGTGTTCTGAATCTACCTCATTTTCCACTACACCAAACAATTATTAGTGCCATAGCAAAAATTTTGATGTTTCCTTGTGAAGGCTATTATTTTTCTCTTTTAAAGCTCTTCCTCAAGGACACTGTAAATATATCTAATCTCACCATTTAAAAGTCTTACCCGGATTGCTAAATTTGGGCATGTTACAAGTAAATTTTTTATGATTTCCATGAAGTATGTTTAATGAGAATATATAACAGCTCTTGTTCAATTCCATTGATCAAATGAAGGTAAAATTTGAGTAATTAGGCTTCAATCGTCTCCCACTTCTATCAACCTAGTGGTTGTGCCAGATAGAATTGTTAACTTGTATTTGACTGGGTTGGAAAACTCAATTCACATATGGATCGAGACTTTTGGCAGAAAATAGATATATGAGCAGAACAATTGTTTTAGTATTTTAAATCTCATGGAAGCTGCAAGCCATCAGAATGGAAATATATTCTCTAAATAATCTGAATGGTCATTGAACAATATTTTATTCTTTCCTCAACAAGTTTAGACATCTATCTGCCTTAATGCTTAGTTCAAAGAAAATAAATTTCAGTAATCAGCCAGAGTCATATTAACTCACCGTAGAAACAGAACTCCAGGATGTTGGACGTAGGAAGCTAGTCAGAGTTCTCACTGGGACACATCTACCATCTTTATTGTGGAAAGCATCACAGACTGATTCAAAAAATGTGGGCAAAACTTAATGTGCATTAGAATGGATGCAAGTGGTGGTTGGCTCAAAGAGTGTCTAGAGGAATATGAGAACCAAATACAAACCTAAACTTGTTTTAACTGACATGCCATTTACCATCCTAGCAAAGGCATTAGTTTAGAATTTATAACTTCCTGCATATGCAAGAGACTAAAGCGGGAACTTGTGTTTTTCTTTTGTCGTAGTAATTTGCCCAACCTACTCAAGACAATGCTTTTTTAGTTCATTTGTGTCACTCATACCAAATTACCAACCTTAATTTAAGATTGTGGGGACTATCTTTGTGTTGAACTTATCAAACATATTTAGTGTTCCCTAGGACAATGACAACCAGTATCTATCAAGCTTTCATGGAGGAACAAGGGTTTACTCTCAAAAAATTGTAGATTGTTTATTCTTTCCTTTTGCTTTGTAAATCATGGTTTTCTCATAGACTTGCATGAACCTCATTACTAGCATGCTATTTTCCTCATTAAACTAGAAAGGTTGGTTGACTATACCTTTTTAGCATCAATTGTACAAAGAGTAGAAATATCAATTGTATATGCTATTTACATGTTCAAGTAATATCAAATCTCTTGTTGTTGTTGTTGTTGTTGTTGACTTAGATTTCATCTTTAAAAACATTGCTTCAATAGAAATGCCATTTTAAATGGAGTGAATGGTCCATGTAGGAAGAATTCCTTTTGCCTTTCTCGAGGATATTCATGGAAGATTTGTGAAGGCATATGGTCGTGCTTGTCATACAGCACCTGCTTATGCAATGAATGATGAGTTCTCTAGGATCTTGAGTCAACAAATTGATTACTATTCAAATGATCCTAATGCAGATAGAATGAATCGCATCAAGGGTGAAATGAGTCAGGTAGGGTACTTCATTAGAAATTAATACAATTTATTGAGATGTTATGGACTTTGCTTTGTGCTTACAAGACACAGAAAACAATGTTACTTCTATTTGTATCCAACATCAACCATATCAAAAGTTAGATTTTATTTAATTTCTTATATCCAAAATTTTAGGTTAAAATTGTTTTTTTTTTTATATTTGTCAGATGAACTTAAGGCACTAGTAGATTTATTTGTGCACCTGCTGTTTGGTGTCAATTAATGTGTATGGTATGGATCTCAGAGTAAATAGAGGTCCATCGATCTATGTTGGAAAGTTGGATGCATGCTGCTTGTTGAGGGAAAAATTAGGCTTCATCCATCTCAAAAAATTCTAGATAGCCCTTTCTACTTTTATATATTATTGATAAATAGAGAATTTTACCAATAAATTCATTACCTATTACATATTTACATAATCCTCCATAGCACTCTCCTCAAGCTAATGCAATTAGATTATAGAAATCTTGCTACAAATATAATCAGCTAATACAACCTATGCTACTCATGCGAAGGAGAGACTTGAGAGGTCTGTAGAATGACACATGAAAATAATTCATAGAATGATCTCAAGAGGTTTGTGGAATGGCACACATAGAAAATGGATGTCGGCGGAATAAAGCATATGGAGAAAAGACAATGTTCGTGGATTGACGCACGTAGAGATAATTTCTAGATTGATCTCAAGAAGTACATGGAATGTCGCACATAGAGATAAGAACATGCCAACTTGAGATCCGCAGAATGGTGCACGTAGAGAGATTCAACCACGACAATGATGCTTGGAATGATACATGCACAAGTGCTCATCTAGTGACAATAATGAACGGGATGAACTCATGATGTGAAGGAGAGGCGCGCATAAAAGGAACTTGATATAAAGAGAAGCAGATGGATTCTCAGTGATGGTGTGCACCATTATGTGGCCATTCTTTCTTTTGGATTGTCACTCGAGGGAGGTACATGACTCAGAGAGGTGTAGTTGAGCCACTAATTGTAGTTGACCTTCCGGGCTTCCAGGCTTCTAGGCTTCTGGGCTCTCTGAATTAGAAGGATGATAACCTCTTGATGTGGAGAAGAGGAAGCATTACCTGCCTAGGACTATAGGCAGTCAGTCATAGAAAGATTGTAGGACTATAGGTGGAGATGCATGGGCAAAGGTGTGTACAGGACGTATGCATTGTGCAGAGGGTATCAAAGAGTCATGTGTGACAAAGTTGGAGAGATGTAAAGGCACTCAAATGGATGAGCACAAATGGAGGCACATGGATGCTGGGGAAGATGCATTGCATGGAGGAGACGTTGAACTTGGACTGGCTTGTGTGGCGAACATGAGACTAAGATGCATACGCGGAGGTGCACAGGTGAAGAGTTCACAATCATGGGATGAGTCGGTACGCAAAGAAGGAGGAAGCCCAATATCATGTCTAGGAAAAGAAGTATGCTTCCTCTTTCTCAAGAAACCCTAGATAATCCTCTCTACCTCTATACATTATTTCTCTACCATTATACATTATTGATGAATAGGGATATTACAACTAAAGGCTTTACCTGTTACATAGTTGCATAATTCTTCAATGTTTAAATGCCCCAAATGCAAAAAATATATATGATTGTAGAGTGATCAACATGACATGACAATGCAATATTGTTGGCTACTTATTTCTACAGAAATGCATCCTGCATTTGATTAACGCTCCACTGGTACAATACCATTCAAGGGTTTAAAAAAACAGACGAGACAGTATTTAGTTTTTTTTAGACGAGACGGTATTCAGTTGATTACCATATATATTACATATATGGTATGTGAGAATGGATGCTATTTCTGCTTTAAAATATGCCCAATTAATTTTTGTTCAGAATAATCAAGCTAAGCAATCAATGGTAGACATTTGTATTTTGTTCTCCAATGAAGACTAAAATATCAATTAGGTCCAATTTTGTTTCACTTACCTGGAATCTAGGCATGTGGTACCTTTGCGCATCATGATTGTATCAATCAAGATGTATTTGTCCAAATTATTTGAGTCAGTTGTATGATTTTATCCGTAATCAAGCTCTAGAATTCAATGAGCAAATCAAAATATTGTTCACGAAGGAATATATATCTTTATTCCATCATCATCATTATCATCATTATGAGACTTACCATTAAAATCACATTGTCACCGAATGTCAGTGTGAGACATGACTGAATGAGTGAATTGTATTGAATGGTAGGAAATGGATGTATAAAAATTTGTTACAGAATTGTGTGCTCTCGATGGAGGTTGAAACTTTCAAGAGTTAATAGCTTAATTGAGATTAGTATCACTCTCTTTTATATTTATTTAACCTGAAATAATAACATCTTTCATTCAGTTTAACCTTCTGATTTTTTGACTACTATAGTTCCTCTCAATGGCTTTGTGTCATAGGTTCGCAATGTTATGATAGAGAATATTGACAAAGTGCTGGAAAGAGGAGAGCGACTGGAGTTGCTAGTTGACAAAACTGCAAACATGCAGGGGAATACAATTCGTTTCAGGAAACAAGCACGTCGATTCAGGAACACTGCATGGTGGAGAAATATTAAGCTAACGTATGCAAATTGCACGTTTTAACCTTTTTTAACTTCTGTCTTTCACGCTTTCACTTCTATCATAGCTTCACGTTGATTTTATTTAATTTATACGGAAATAGGAAGACCTTGAACCTCAATTGAGGAACTATATTTTTGTCCCAAAGAACATAAGATACATACTTGTGAATCTATCCCAGGGAGGGAGCCATCTGAATTGGTTTTAGTTAGAGATTGAGTTCTATGTACCAGCGTAACTAGTTTTCTCTTGCTGTCAGTTGAATTGTGGCGAGTGACTCTACTGAAATGTGATCATATCGGCGGCCAGGTTTTTCTCAATGAAATGTAGTCATCATTATAGCAATGTAGGAAATGCAAGAAAACTAGCCTTCTCTTTGTTTTCTTTTGTTCATATAGAAGTGAAAATCCAATACCTGTCATCTAAAATTTAATTGGATTGCTTTTATTAACAATTTATTATCCACATTAGCGGATTATGTTTGTGCTCACTCCAACCTTTATATTTTATACTCAGAATTAGAACATTTCTTGAATGTGACTGTTTGCATCTTGCAGGATCGCGCTTATTCTACTTATCGTGATTATTATATACGTGGTGCTTGCATTTTTCTGCCATGGGCTTACTTTGCCAGCGTGTATCAGGTAGAACTTGTTATAGTTTCTTTCTTATGCCGATGCGGTGGTTATTTGTGATCCGATGGATGTCAGTTGCGTTATAGATTGGTTTGAATTTTTCATTTTGTTGCTATTGTTGTTGATAACTCATTGTTTGTGCTACTCTTGCTGGAAGAAAAGATCTGTAACTACAATGACATTTTCTACTATTTATGAAGTGTGCATTGGTGATATATATGCTACCATCTCGAATGCAGATTCTCGGTCCACGCCCATGAAGCTTGGGTTTAGAAGAAACTATTCCAGGTACACAAACAATTCATTGTGCTGTGTTTCTTAGATTGAATATGGTTTACATTATCCAGTTGAATAGCGTGGACATGTGTATTGAGTTCACTTCACTAGAATATATTAACATCGGAATTGAATCACATTCTATTACATGAAAGGCAGAACTGGGGGGCCATATATAGAGACATGCCATTTGCGATTATTTTATTGAAATAAACAAGAAACCTAATCAGTAGATAATGGCCATTTTTCAAATAATTTACACCTATTTTATATTAATTTTCTTGTGCAAGTCGATTTGTTATTTTTAATTATTAAAGGTGTGTTTTAATATATTGCCCTACTAGAAATTTTACCATATGATTAACCGGCCCATTTAGAACTGTAATTAGGCCTCAATCCTGCGTGCTCATCGGAATCCAACGACCGTCGCATTCAACCCATCAACGGGCAGATACCAACTGTCTATCCGGCCAGCAATTGGCAGTTTTTGTGGTTTCACGTGGACTCGTGATCCATGCGCTTTTCCTCCCTTTCACCCCTCTTTGATCGATCCCTTGCTTAATTCATCATCTTGCTTGCCGTCTTCTTCTTCTTAACATGTGCCTTCGTCAGCTACTGCTGCTTCCTCCGCCACACCAAGTTCCTGCCAGTCGAGCTGCAAAAGTAGGTAGAGAAACCAAAGGCGGATGAGGAAGATGATGACGAAGGTGATTCGTTGGTGGAGGAAGAGAGAGCCGACGCACGTATTCTCGACCTTCGAGCTCAAGTAGCTGGCAATGGGGTGCTAATTTCACTGGAGATGAAGCAAGGGGCCATGGTGGAGGACTGCAGGATTGGGACGGGGATGGGAAGGTTGACTTTGCTGATGAACGATGGCAAGAAGCTCTTTTGACCTCACTCTCAAAAACCATCTCAATTGATATGACTTAGCTAACCTGCTTCATTAGCTCCCTTGATGGGTTGGAATTGATTCCCTGAACATGAGGAGAAGCCTAGGTGAAGTTCATGTTTCTAAATCGAGCATATTGTGAAACTCATTTCTGTTTCTGAAGAAACACAACTCTGCAAACTGGGACTGGGACTCTTCTTAAAAGTGATGATAAAAGTGTCTTAATCACACAGAGAGACAAGGAATAAGAAGCAATATAATGTAGTCGAATCACACAAATTCGGCAATTAACTGCTAAAAATCAAACTGTTAAAAAACAAGGTGATGAGCTTGGGTACTTATGCATCGATCTCATTTTCGTTTACTCTAGAACCCTTTTCTTCAGACATGGAACTACAGTTATTGTCAGGATCTGATGCCGCTTGAGAATTTCCAGTTGTTTGAGGTCCAAACATATCGTCCTCTAAACTAGAGAGCTTCTCCTTTGAGAGCCCCTTGAGAAGATTGACTACTTCAATCATTGTTGGTCTCTTCTCTGGCAGGCTCTGTGCGCAGGTAAGGGCGACGAGTACCATTCGCTTGAGTTCTTCTTCGTCATACTTTGCTTTGAGCTTTGGATCTGCAATCTCCTTAAAATTTCTTTCCCTAGCCAAAGGTAGTGCCCACTCTGTGATCGGTAGCTTCAATGTTGAGCTCAGTTTCTCTATGGGTTTCTTGCTGCTGACAAGCTCTAGCAAGAGTATTCCAAAACTATATACATCGCAGCTCTCTGAGGCCTTTCCATACATGGCGTACTCAGGTGCAAGGTAGCCTAGGGTGCCTTTCACCTTGGTTGTGACATGGCTTGCACCATCAGGAACAAACTTGGCGAATCCGAAATCAGCAACTTGTGCCTGGAAGTCTGAATCTAGCAGAACATTGCTTGCTTTAATGTCCCGATGGATGACATGGGGTGTCGCGTAGTGGTGAAGGTAGCTGCCAAATGAAACAGAAGTTAGAAAAAGGTTTACATGAGATCCATGTAAAATAAGAAGTCCCAAGGCATACACAATTCCCTCAGCTGCTCCAATGGCAATGCACATTCGCTTGCCCCAGTCGAGAGGGCTCTCGGTTGAGTTTGGACCATGCAGATGCGAGACTAGACTCAGATTCGGAAGATAGTCATATACTATGAGACGCTCTTGTCCTTCAGCACAGTATCCTCGCAAGCTTAGGAGGTTCTTATGCCTCAGTTTGCCCAGAACCTCAACCTCAACACCAAATTCAAGCTCAGCCTTGTTGCTCCAGACTTTTAGTCTTTTGACAGCAATCTGAGTAAACATGGGCAACCAAATTTTGCTTCTGATACACAGTGGAACAGAAAAGAGAAAGAATCATCCCTTCAATGTACCATCAGCTATAAATCTAAAGGTTGTAAGACTTCAATTCAAATAGGTGTTGGGTGTTCTTGGTTTCTAAACAGCACATGCCAAGCCAAGCTCACTCATTGTGAGGATTCAATGTTTAGTGAAAAGAAAATCGACATTAGGTCAGTAAAACTCACCAATTCCAAACAAGAGAACATGGATGAATCTCTTAATCTGAAGTTTTTTTTTTTTTGATGAAATTCCTTTTATTAACTGACGTTCATACGGAAATACAACAATTCTCCAAGGAGAATTTTACAAAATGGACAAGACAAAATGGGCAAGACAAAATCAAAGGGCGGAAAAAAAGGATGATGATCCATAGTACCTGAGATCCATCCCAGAGCTGCCCCCAGTACACACTGCCAAAACCGCCTTCCCCAATCTTGTTATCGTAGTTAAAGTTATTGGTGGCAGACTGCAACTCTTTCAGAGAGAACACTCTCCAACCCGTGGAGTTCTTCTTCCCCCGTCTCCTGTTCCGTATCAAAGTAACAATTTTAGGTCATGGAGTCAATAGAAACCTCCACAAAAAGCACCAAAGAGAACCCAATATGAAAGGCATGATAAACCCTAACCTATAGCACTTCGGAGGAGAAATCAATATCAAAGAACATACCTATCAGCAAATGTGCCGCAGCAGAAAAGGGAATGGAAATCCATCTCTTTACCTCTCCCAAAACGATGATTCAGAAAAGATCAAATAAATCTTACTAACTTTCGAGGCGCTTTCCGCTTCCCCTTTCTCCTTCACGAAGCTAAGTTCTAAACTGGAACGTTGAAGACCTCCCGAAGCGCTTCTCTGGCAGCATTGCGGCGGAAGCCATGGCGAGTGCGGATCTGAAAATCCGACGAAATCGCGATGGGAAGAACAAGATGAAGACGTGTGAAGAAAGCGATGGAAGGCCAAAAAGGAAGAGCTTTTAGCTGCTTGGGAAGACAAACGCGAGAGAAGGAAACGAAAGGAATTTGTTTAAAGAAAGAAAAATTTTCAAAATGATCCCCAGGGTTTAGATACATTTTGCAAAACACTACTAGTATTTTTATTTTTTATCAAACTGCCCTATATATCGTCTCAAATTGCACCCTTTCTAAGGGAGAGGATATGTAAGGTCTCATTGTTCATCCCTCTATGATCAATCACAATGTTAGCTAGGGCGATCACATTGTGGAAGAGAAATCAATTATTGCTCTGAATTGTCATCGCTATCGAGTATTGACACTAAGAAACAACCTAAACCCTCGCTCGCGGAATCAATGAGGAGTGTCATTTTAAAACTAATCTAGCAAGTATAAAAGATATTTTCACAATATTGAAAATCTTTAAGGTGTTTTGGAAAAAAAAAAGGTAAGCTTTGGGAAGGGGCATTTTGAAACAAATCTCTCAAAGAAATGCAAAAGTAACAACAACTGCACACCAAACATTTTGTATTTTAATGAGCAACCTTTCGGTGGTTGGCGCTTTATTTGTTACTACTATTTTTCATGGTGGCCCTTGGCGCCCAAAAACGATGAACTCGAAATAATTCTCACATTTTTTCTAATTTTCAATAACAACCAATAGAAAAATGACACGCGGATAAGATATAAATGAGGATTAATGAAAATTTAACTAATCATAATCATAGCCGCTCACTGATCGGTGCCTAATTGATACTTATTATGAAAAAAAATTAAATCAATTAAAAGCATCTTGAATTTCACAAAGCAATGAACTTGAATTAATTTAATACTCGAGAAATTTTTGTTGAATATTTGATACACAGTCAATGGACTAATGGTACTTATGATGCAAGAGAGAAGGTTTTTAATAAGTTAAAAGCTTAAACTTCACCCAAACAGCCAATTTGAAATAATGCCCAATGGGAAAGTGACACACGGAAAGAATATTAAAAATTTTTAATTAATCAAGGAAAAAATGTTCAATTGACCTACTTAATCACACCTAATGATACTTATCATTTTAATAGACTAGAAGTTTTTTAAACTTTGTTGCAGTAAAGTAAGAGCATCTACAATGCGGCGTTCATGCTGCGTTATAATGCAACTGTACATTTAACGTCGTGTTGCAGAAGAGGATGTAGCGTTAAAATGCTTGAACGTGTTCAAGCGTTCATGGGGTGAGCCAGGGCAGGCCCACCCCATGTGTAAACCTTTTTTTTTTTTAACAATGGCAAGTTAAACGTACAGCTTTTTAATTAAAGGCTTTTTTAAATAACAGTTTTTTTAACGGCTAGTTATTTAAATGTAAATTTTTAAATTAAAAATTAAATAACGGCTAATTATTTAACAGTTACTTTTTAACAGTTAGTTAACGGCTAGTTTGAAGTTTCATCTATAAATATGGTACAATGTTAAAATGAGTGAGTGGACGGTGGGACCCATGAAAAATGAGTATTAACATTAAAAGGGATGTGAGTAAAAGAAGGATGTTGTTATAACGAGTATGTGGAGTAGGCCCCATGTTTTTTGATGAGGTGGTGGGTATTATAACATTAGAGCATTGTAGATGCTCTAAGAGGTTGATATGCATCTAATAACTCACTTGTATGATTCTTAATTCATATTTTATAATTTTTTGTGTCATATTTGAGATCCTAACACTATTAACTATCGATTAAATTGTTACTAGGGAGGTAAATGAACCAAACCGTTCGTGAGTTATTCGGAGCTCAATTCGGTAAAAAGTTCGTTCGAGTTTGTTCATTTATCTTATCGAGTCGAGCTCGAGCTCAATTTCGAGCTCGACAGTTTTATCGAGTCGAGCTTGAACTTAAGGATATTTGGCTCGTGAGCTCGTGAACATGTTTGTTTGTAGGCTCATGAGTCTTAAAACGAGTCTTAAAACGAACCTTAAAACGAGCTTAAATCGAACTAAAAAATAAGCTCTAAAACGAGAAAAAAAAAAAACGAGTTCTAAAACGAACCTTAAGACGAGCTTTAAAATGAGCCAAAAAAACGAGCTCTAAAATGAGCCTGAAAATGAGCCCGATATCGCTTAATGAATTAGGCTCGTTAACTATGATAATCGAGCTAATAACGAGCCGAGCTCGAACTATTCACGAGCTTGATAATTCCAAAACGAGCTGAGCTCGAGCCTTGTAATAAAAGTTTGATTTGAGCTTGAGCCGAGCTCGAATCCGAATATAACTTAAATGAATCGAGCTCGAGCCTAATACTATTTAGCTTGATTCAACTTGTTTACATCTCTAATTGTTGATGACATCTATGGTCTCTCGTGAGTGCAAATATCATATTGATTAGAATAATTAAAATTGATCTTTTTGTTCCTGATGCACAATTTGTTAGGAAATTATTTGTATAATAGGTTTGGTTAGATTTTAATTGAAAAATTTTTTAGTGGACAGATTTTGTGGGGATTTTATATGGGCAACAATTAAAAGGTGCTCATCTTTTACAAATCGTAGGTGAGCGACTGTTTTCCAATTAACATTAAATGAACGTCTTATTTAAAAATAAACTCTCTAAAATATGTCTGGAATGAAATTTTAGATTTATGTTGTAGTAGGAGAAGTGTAACTTCAGTTTCTACCAAGTCAGTAGTCTATAAATCAAATTTTCTACATCATGATTTGTGAGTCCATTATACATCATAACTTGCAGAGTGTATTCCATAATTTTCTATAAATATCATATTCATATAAACCGAATGCATCATTAGAATATTCAAGATTCTAATATTTCACAATCCTATCTTTTATTATCATGATGTCAATCCATCCCAGGGTCAACACGAAGAAGGTAAGTCACGAATGATTACTAACTGGACTACTAGTCGGACTACTAGCCTTTAAAATAATGACTAGCACATAAGAAAAGACATTTTATCTTAGTTTTATCAAAATTTAAACCCCAAACTTTATAATGACAACACCTCGTACGTTAATCACTAGACCCATCTAGGACATCTCTATGGAATTAAGTATCCTTGTAGTCATATTCCACGATAAATTATCGGTAAATTAGAGAAAAATTTCCAATGACAATCATAACTTTGCATGCAATCCCCATGCCCAAAAAACTTTGTTTCCACTCCTTGCATGCAAAGTATTACTTGTTTCAACCCCCTCATGCAAATATTGATACCTAAATTGCCCCTCAATTTTTTTAGGTACAAAAAGTTCAAAATTGAGTACAAAAAGTCCGAAAACGAGTATAATTCTTTTTAAAGTCAGTACTTTATATTAAAAATCAAGTATATTTTATATCAAAATTGTCCCTCTTATTTTTTAGGTATAAAAAGTCTAAAAATAAGTATAATTTCTGTTAAATTCAGCACTTTACACTATAATCCAGTACTCTATACTAGGATCGAGTATATTTTCTATCGAAATT
>JBBMJZ010413102.1:15257946-15277133 GCA_037833815.1 Zingiber zerumbet | reverse complement strand
GATGTTTTCTTTTGTCACATCTGTTATACTTGAAATTATTTTGATTATGTTTACTAGGAAAGTTCTCAATTATCACATTTGAAGAATTTATTGCCATTGCACTTGATGCCAATAGAATTGTTGGGATCTACCCTGAGATAAAGGATCCAGTTTTCATCAACCAGCGGGTCAGTATATATTAACTGTGTTAAGAATTCAATTTCTGTCACAAAGTATAGTTTTCCATGGTGCCTTATTTGATGCACATTTGATTTTCAGCTGAATTGATTACGTTTTATTGGAGCATTACTTATATGTACTTCTGAAATCAACTGTTACAAGTATTTTGATATCCGTCCAACAACTTAATAGGTCAAGTGGGCCAACGGAAAGAAATTCGAGGACAAGTTTGTAGAGACACTACAGAAGTATGGATATAGTGGTGCATACATGTCGACTGAATGGCTAAAACAACCAGTGTTTATTCAATCTTTTGCCCCAACTTCTCTTGTATACATTTCAAACCTGACGGACTCTCCAAAAATATTCCTGATCGATGATTTTGACATACGTACACAAGATACAAATCAGGTTTACTTCTGTCTGAATAAGGACTCGTTTATCTATTGATCTAATTTGTTCATATTAAAATAAAGACAATATCTTGGATTCTTCTTCTAGGCACAACCTAATCGTTTTGGGTTTTTTTTTGCAGTCATTCTGGGAAATTACTTCCGACAGCTATCTTGAGTATATCACAAACTTTGTGATTGGTATTGGACCTTGGAAAGACACAATTGTACCTACGAAAAACAATTATTTGACCACACCAACTGATCTTGTTGATAGAGCCCATGCACACAACCTTCAGGTATAAATTTATGTTCCTTCTCTGGCCTACAGTTGACTTTTACTTTTCAATGACATTTTATTGCCAGTGTTATGTTTGTTGACTGATTGAAATTTGCTTGTTTGATTCCTCTACTTTTATCTTGCCGATTCTATATTACCCTCTAAATGATTTGTAACTTAAAAAAAAATCATAATTTATTTTTGTTGTCTTGTTATAGGTACATACATACACCTTCAGGAACGAAAACTCTTACTTGCATTTCGATTTCCATCAAGATCCTTATGCTGAGTATGACTACTGGATCAACAAGATTGGAGTGGATGGACTGTTTACCGACTTCACTGGGAGTGTCCATCAGTATCAAGAGTGGGCGCATGCGTCTGCAACAAATGACGCAAGTGCTCTTGGCTTATTGCATAAGTTGGCACTTATGATCTCCTCGTTCGAAGGAGATGAATGAACATATATCATCCTGTGTGTGTCAAGCTCGCTCTCCCTTCTCGCGCCGTCTCAACAGTACATCCAGAATGTTTGTAAAACAAGTGCTGTAAAATCGACTTATCGATTTGTCTGAATTTTTCAGCAAAAGTCGTCTCTTTAAATGGAACTTGGGGTGATATTTTTATTACATTTTTTTTTCAGTCTTTTAGAACGAGTATCCAGGAATAGAGCCTTATTAGACCACCATTTGCCTTGTTTACTCTCATATTTGGTTATTTCTCCGAATAAATTTATTTATTAACTTGTATAAAATTTAATAATAAAAAATAATATGTATGAAAAATATTCATGAATAATTTTATAAATTTCTTTTATATTTTTTCTAGATATTATATTTTAAAAACTATCTGTGCGTAATTATATTATATTAGTATTCATTTAAATACAAGGAAATATTTTTTTTTAAAAAAAAGATTTCTGCTAAATTTATTTAAAAATATCATAAAATTTTTAAAAAGTTAAGATATTATTTTTATACATAAAACCCAGAGTAATTCTTAAATTACCTTTTAAAATTTAATAACTTTTTTAAAAAATAATTTATTGAATATTAAATCTTGAATACTTTTATTTTAAATTAAAAATACCTATTTTATTCTAGAAATTTAAATAAATTTTTAAAGGACATATTTGAGGCCGAACCGCTGGGGTTTGTAATTCTGAGTCGCGTCTCCGCTCCTCTCCTCTCCTCTAGCTGGCGATTAAGCGGTTCCCTCTGAGAGCAACTCGAGCGGCGGCGTAGCCGCTTTCCCTTTCGCCGCCGTATGTGATAGGATCCACGACCGCGCGCCTCTCCTCTCCGACGAAGGGGGCGACGGGACTGTCTGCTACTGACGCTTCCTGCTGCCTTCTTCCAAGCTGTGTTGCCGTTTCTTCTCATCATCGCATCGCTACGTAATATATCTTCTACGTCTCAATTGAACCCTCCTTAAGAAGAGGGAAAAAGTTATCCTTTTGGTGTTACGATATAGATGGGGAAGAGGAAACGAAGCAATGACTCCACTGAGGAGAAGATCGATGGTGGGCACTGCCCTTCCACCATCTTCGTATCCAATCTCCCCTATTCGTTCAAGTCCTCCGAGGTAATTTTAAAACTTTTATTTTTCCTGTCGTTTGGTTTGATTGTTTCCTCAGTTATTTATTTGGTTCATCTTTTCTTCCTCCACAGCTGGAAGCATTATTCGGTGAAGTCGGACCCGTAAGACGCTGCTTTATGGTCACTTCAAAAGGTAAGTTGTGTATATACACATTGCACGTCTTTAGTAGTAGTTGCTGTTCAGTTTTGCTATGGATGATTTAATCTGCAATCAAAGGAATGAAGTGGTAACTATGTTAATTGAGATTAATGGATAAGAGTTTTTGAGGTGTAATAAATTATGAGGTAACATCTTGGTGTTGGCTAGTTTTAGTTTGTGAACCTGAATTTGTACATTTGATATTTACTTTTTCACTCAGCTATGGGTTTATGTTAACTATTGCTAGTATGTGGTCATTCATCTTCTTCTAAAAGTAGTTTGCTTCCTCTATTGCAGGATCAGAAGAGAGTTTGGGGTTTGGTTTTGTCCAATTGTAAGTTTGACTAAAAAAAAATCTTTTACTCAATTGGCAGTCAATCTTGTGTTGAAATGACGAACCAAAATGGCTCGATCATACTCTCTTGCTGATTGTT
This sequence comes from Zingiber zerumbet, assembly GCA_037833815.1. Classification (NCBI taxonomy): domain Eukaryota; kingdom Viridiplantae; phylum Streptophyta; class Magnoliopsida; order Zingiberales; family Zingiberaceae; genus Zingiber; species Zingiber zerumbet. The sequence continues at coordinate 15,274,131 of JBBMJZ010413102.1, read as the reverse complement.
TTAGTGCCTCTCTGTTGTTTGTTCGATTTCCCTTTCTTTTTATTTTGTTGTAATGATGTTGTTTCCATGTTGATGTTGTCATTGTATGCAACTCTATTGGCTACTTTTTCCTAAACCTTGAAAAGACTTGCTGGAAGGAATTAACACAACATTTACTATGTATCTGAATAATGACCCTAAGCATAGTCGGGATGAACTAGAAGTTTGGTCTTATTTGAAATCAATGATCTAAGAACTTGAAAGTTCCATGTTTTGGATCATATGAGTCATGGCAAACTAATGGCGCCGTCTTTGAAAGATGCACACTCTGAATACTGGAGCATGACACTATGATTTCTAGAAATTCACAACTTGAGACCAACTCTTTTTTGCATGTGTTCCCTTCAATTGAATATTTTAGGATGATTTTTTTTTTTAAAGTTTGGGAAAGAGAACATTGTATTACATAATATCGTGATAAAGCCCTAAACTCATTACACCTAATAACTCATTAGTTCTAATTCTCTTCTACCTCAAGCCAGTTGTGTCCGACTTGTTACCTACATAAAGAGTTAAACATAAAGAGCCAATGCTGACCAAAACTATGTATATGAAAAATCAAAACATAACTAAGGAAGCTCTTGTAATTGTTGTTCTTGCACACAGTTAAGGATCCCTTTATTCTCATATCAACACGCAACCAATGATGCCTTGGATCAAATATCAACTTAAACAAAGAGGAGAAAGAGATAAGGAAAAAGTACAACTTTAACAAGAATGAAGAGAGATCTCGTGAATTAACCCTTGAGAACAGTTCCCACCGAAGTGACGCTACAAAAACACACAATAGGCTCAAGGACAAGGAAAGCACTCAAAAGTTCTAGAGGAATAAATATTATAGCTCAACCACCCTTACCAACATATCATATTGAGAACATGATGATTTCTTTCTTCAATCGTCACTAGAGATGGATAGCACAACTTGACCTCTGATAAAAGTAGCAAACTGAGAACATGAGAATATGATATTCTCTCTATTTAGTAGGCCTTCATTGGGAAGAAGATAACATGCTGAAATAAGGAACAAAGAGCACAGAAAACAATGTTTGCAAGTGTTGGAAGCAGCCCGAGATTGTCTAGGCTTAAGGTTGATTGGCAAGGACTCCTCCTTCTATGTGACCTAAAGAAGTTGTAGAGAAAGCTGCATTACTGGGAAGAAATAAAAGGATTTCATTATTAGATTTATGGAAGAGTAGAAATATAAAAGGTGAAACTACAAGAAGAAATAAGGGTTATTTTTATGGATTGAAAATAAGAAAAAGGGGGCAGCCCGATGCACGAAGCTCCCGCCATGCGGGATCCCGGGGAAGGATCCATTGTACTCAGCCTTACCTTGCTTTTTGCAAGAGGCTGTTTCCAGGATTCGAACCCGTGACCTTTTGGTCACATGGCAACAACTTTACCGTTGCGCCAAGGCTCCTGGATTGAAAATAAGAGAAAAACCAAAATTGAGGAAGGAACTGCAGATATAGAAAGAAGAAGCACCTGACAAAGGTGATAAGCAAGAGCATGCAAATACCAGAGAATAGCAAAGGAAACAAGAACGAGGCAGAGAAATTTTCAATTCAAGATCGCCTAATATAGAAGAGGAAAAAAAACCAAAAATCCAAGTAGCGAGTTGTAAATTACGGTTGGACTTAGGATTGTTGGCAAATTTATTCTCCAAGTCCTCAAGAGACAAAGAAGGGCTCAAGGAACAATGTGCTCAGTGGATGGGTGCTAAGGATTTAATAATCTACCTGTGCAATGCTTGAAGATGAGTCAAATGCTTAAATATGACTCAAATGCGTGCCATGCTTGGAGACGAGTGACTAGTGGTGATGGTGAGTTGTGGCGATGTTTACTCTTGCAAGGATGAGTGATGATCACATGATGGCTGCGCTTGTGTGGTTGTCATGGGATTGGACTGGAAGGCGAATAGAAGTGTGAGTGTCACTTAGTCACATCGATGTAGATGACTGATAAAGTAGGCGAAGAGGAGGCCACTGTAAATAGTGCAACAAATTTGATAAGGGTGGTCACTGATGGCAACTCCTAATGGGATTTTTGACTATGCCAGAGATAGATAAGGTTGTTGGTACTTGGAATGAAAAAAAGGTGGAGGACAATGTTTCTGGGTAGGCGCTGTTAAGATGGCACATAGGATTTTGAGATTTGTTGGCATGAAGAAATTGTGGATACTGTAGCACAAAGAGCACCAAAAGGCAGTGTGGTGCTGCAATGGGTGCTAGAAGATCCTTGCATGACAGAGGAGAAATTGTAGGATAGGTTAGAGAAGAGAACTAGTGAGATAACTGTTACATGGTTTTATATAGGACACATGATAAAACCCAATACTTAGAATAATGAATGTAGGATTTAACCTATTCCGCCTAAAAACTCATTAGTTCTGATATGTCAATGTAGGTGATTAAATAAAGTCAATAGGAACGTCCTGTTCATTTTGTTTGTACAATTTGCTTAAGCTCAATTTATTTTAAAATATCCATTAAGGTACATTGGTATTGAAGTTTTTATTTGATTGTGCACTATTCTTGTAAGCAATCGAGGGAGTGCCAACCTTCCTGTTAAGCACACAATTTATACAGTAATTTTGCATCAATGGTTGTTACATCCCAATTAAAATACTTGAGAAGACCTCAGTTTCTCTATTTGCTCTAATCTTTTTTGTCAGCCTTGCAGCTTGTGTATTTCCATTTCCATTTTGAGGCAATGCACTTTTAAGTGTAATTTGATCCAAATGTTTATTTTCTCCAAATGATATTGTGACTGGATTTTTCATTTATTTTTACATCTGTATGATATCTTGTAGACATTAATTTGCATTGTGTTTCTGAAAATGAGAATCTTTATAAAAACTCTTATCTTTGATTTCGATAAAAAATAAAAGATTATTATATTCAATGCATAGTGTTCATAATTTTGCTTGCCGTATTAATTTGATTTGATGATTTCAGTGCTACTGTTGAAGATGCTGAGCGTGCTATTCAACTGAAAAATGAGGCATCCATCAATGGTAGAAGGATTAGGGTCAAACATGCTAAGTCCCGTCTTTCTCTTGCAGAACGTCGGCAAACCACAAAACATGGTTGCATCATCTGCCTAATATTAATTCTCACATTCCTTATATACCCGAAATCAGAGTAAATAGTTTTAATGTCCTTGGTGGTATTGTTATTGTGCAGTGCCCTCAGTGGAGATGGATAAAAAAAACAATGATATTGTTCATTCTGGTGGCAAAACTGAGCAAAAAGAGATGCCCAAGACAAACAAAATAAATAGTGATGCAAGTATGTGATTTTTGTTCTTTTTACTGAGATAAGGTCTTATTAAGTTTTTAATTTATCTAAAATCAGTAGTTGTAATAGAATCACCAAGAAGAATTGTTGATAAACTCAAGGAAGAGTTGGGAATCCAGGACCACAATGCTGTAGTGGTCGGCTCAGAAAAGCAGAGGTTAGTTTGGTGATTTGTTTGTTGGAAAATTTTGATTTATGCTTCATATCATATATGTTGGTTATCCTCCATTTGACGTCAATTCTATATTATTTAAAAAGTAAATTTGAGATATATTGCAGTCTTTTGGTGTATTTTATCATTATATACCTCCAAATTTTCTTATGTCGGCCTACAATCTTCTTCAACACTCTTTGTAGTGAGAAAATACCTTGGTCTTTATTGAGCATACATTTTAAATTTATTTTTCTGTACATTGCATTTAATAAAATTTCATATTCACTTACCCCATTTTCTTTGCCGGTGGATTTAATTTATTTATAACAGTAGGTTTAATATAATTTCACATTCACCTACCTCATTAATAGTTCTCTTTACTGTTGAATTTAATTAATTTATAACAGTAGGCAAGAGGAGACTAAATTCTGACATCAAGACCATACAGAATCACTCTTGAATTAAACCTAGAATTAACGAGGGCCATCTTCAAGATGTTCAAACACTCTAGAACATCAAGGAACATTGCGAATATATTTGTATATTGTCTCATTTTGATTGTAAATCTATTTATGTTTGTAATGAGTTACTTGACTGTGTACAATTGTTTTCCACTAAGAAAAGATCATAATAGAAGTAGAGGTCAGATTATAAGGTTCGCAGAGAGCAATTTGAGTTTAACAATAACATATGTTGGTCATGTGCTAGGACTTAGCTCAATATCACAGAAGAAGAGGTCAGATGATTAGATCTCTTCTTTATGGTGGGCAGCAAAGGAGGCGAGGTAGAGGGGAGCTAGTGAGGGAGGAATTTCACTACCAATATCAAAATAGCGACCTTCCCCTCAAATGGGCTATCATATGATAGAAGCCATAGTTTTCCTCAATCACTACCTATATGAAAGGAATAGATTTGTATCATACAAGTGAAAAAGAGAAAAACTACACTGTATAGGTTCCAATATATTTGTAAGTAATTAAATCTTCCAGCTGAGATTGAATTTACATATTCCAATTGTAAATACATAATTTAGTTTATATAATTATACAATTATATAATTTTGCCATTTATTTAATATATTATAGAATATTATCATATTGTGTATGCTTCTAATTATATAACGTGATATGCTGAAATAATACAATATAATACTATGGATAATATAAATAGAAATTGTTGCATAGTTTGTGCCAGACAACACAAGTGAACTTATCTTTTGACTTACCGATCGACACATGAAACACATCAAGAATTTGAGACTTTTGTGAAAACGAGGAGTGGACACGAGCCTTCCTCCACAATGATGATAGCCTGTGAGCTTTCCTTTGTAAGCAGCATGCCTTTCTCCATGAAGATGTGGCACAATGGTCTTCTGCAAGTTGCAAATGAGGTCAGAGGGAAGCAATGAGTTAGGTAGGTCCTCTTCTTCCTTTTCTATTAGGGCTATGCGCATGGATTGACATTTAGATTGGCATGTCTGATCATTGCAGTCAGGGCTCAAACAAGATGTCAAACCTTGATTATCATAATGTATAAATATCTGATATAATTGTTAAAATATCACCCTGTAAAAGCAAAACAAAGATGTACTGAACTATACAAGCACTGTTTCCATTAAGTGTATATGTCTTGGTTGCCAAACTATTATCTAGTGAAAAGTATTGTGTTAAACAAATTCGGAATCTCATATGTTTATATTTTATTTCATTTTCTAGTGACAAGATGTTATTTGTTTTTTGTATTTTGATTCTGCATTAAATGCTTGAACACAAATTTTGTATCAATTATATGTTTTCCCTTCATGGACCAGGATTGCTAGAACTGTTGTTTTTGGTAATCTGCTGAACTATGAGATGGCCGTTGAAGTCATTCGACAAGCTGGAAAGATTGGCACCATATGCTCATATGCCTATCCGCTTCCAAAAGAAGAATTAGAGTTACATGGTTAGGTGGCTTTTTTTTTTTTAATGTAATATGCATAATAGTCGTTTCAAAACTAAATGGTCATTAGAAAAGAAGTAATTGTTAGTATTCTTTTTAGGGCTTGCTCGAGATGGATGCAAGTTAGAAGTTGCCTCAGTACTTTACACAAGTGTCAAATCAGCACGATTTTCTGTAGCGAAGTTACATCAGCAAGAAATAAAGGGTGTATCTGTTTGGGCTCGCCAATTGGGTGGGGAGGTATAGCTTCTGCTAGTTTTCTTTATCCAGGGTTTTAATAAAACCATTAGATTCAATTGGATTTTGCATTAGATGTGTGAAGATGATGACTGTTGTGATCACGATCTCATATTTGATTGTTGGCAGCTGGAGATTTATCTTTAGTTACTTGATTTTAGACTTGTTACAACTTCTATTTCCATTGAATAATACTTAACAGTCCCATTCATCATGTTACACTTATGTATTTCAACTTCTAAAAGTTCTTTATTTGGTTGTTGATCTATAGAAGTATAAGATTATTCAATTTGTTAGGTTTGATTTTACATTTAAGTGTCTTATTATTATGCTGGTTTGAAGATCGTTTAGCCTCTTAACTAGTTACTTCTCCATACTAGATCAATTATGCAACATAGTTTTACTTATTGTATTTTCTATTGCATTCTGAGCCATATGACTGATTGATGTGATAGTAAGGTCATTTACGTCATCTTTAGGATATAGCCTGTACACTGTAATGGCCTTGCCCATAATTTTAATCTGTTTTGCAAAATAGTCCATAAGTCATGTAGATAGATACCTTAAAGCTGATGCATCTTATGATGGTTGGATTTCCATTACTGGGTGAAGATGTAGGATAATTATTGGAATGATATTGCTGTTGATTTTGTTATATGATCTACATTGCAGGTTTTGCATTCATTTTCAATATAAACTCCCTGGATAAATTAATATTTTGTTGATGCACCTTATGCTAAATGCTTTTTAAAGTACATTCTATTTTATGTTTTACAATACAGGGTTCAAAAATCAAGAAGTGGAGAGTAATTGTCAGGAACTTACCTTTTAAGGTGGATAATGCCCTATACTGAATTGCCAACCAGTAATTTTCCAGTTTTTGTTCTAAGAATACCATCTGGCAATGGTTGCAGGTTACAGTTAGTGAGATCCGAGATGTATTTACTCCAGCAGGTTTTGTGTGGGATGTTTTAATCCCTCATATGTCAAACGATGGGTATTTCTTGCATCCTCATTTTTCTTAAACCCTGATGAAATTGGTCATCTAATATCCTTTTTCCCTCCTATTATCAGAGTTTCAAAAGGTTTTGCTTTTGTATCTTTCACATGCAAACAAGATGCAGAAAAAGTATGTTCAGTTGTAAATAGTTATTTACAAGCATATAATTTGTTGGAGCAGTACTAAATGCTTTCTTTATTAGGCCATAAAAAACCTAAATGGACGATCATTCGCAAAACGAACTATTGCTGTCGATTGGGCAGTTCCAAAAAAAGTATACTCTGCTGCAAACTCCGCTGCCACTAAGGAAGGTAAAGACCAATGCATGAACTTCATGACATTGTATCTTCTAGTTCATACACAATAAAGAATTTAAGTTCACTTGTGATGACATTAAATTTGATAGGTGAACAACATCCATGAGGATTGACATGTAATTGTATTTCACAACTATGACTAATTCCTTCCTAATTTCTGAACACTTCTTTCATACAGAATGCATACATCCTTCTTTCGTTTCTTTAGTATTATAGGCATTCATATGTTCTATACTATCTACATTTTGCCTACTTTATTGACTAGAAAATGTAGCCACCTTTATCTGAATTATTACTTGGTTGTGTTTCTATTGATGGGCTGTAACAAGCACTGAAGACATTCATTGATAAATAAAAATTGCTTTGGAGTGAGTCTAATTTATGGTGGCAAAAGGCAAATACGCTCGCCCCAGCGCCCCCGCCAACCCGTCCCAGGGCCAACACGGAGGAGGTAAATCATGGGCGGCTACTAGCCTTTGGAATAGTGACTTGCACATAAGGGAGACATTTTATCTCGGCTTTGCCGAGATTTGAACCCTAGACCTCAACACCTCATGCGCTAACTACTAGACCATCCCGAGGGGACGGAGTGAGTCTAATTCATGTTTCTTGATGTGTAGTCAAATAATACCTATTAAATCCTTAATGATTCATGGATTTCGTGATGCAATATGACAATTTTTTCCCAAAGTAATTTTTGGTAAGCTAAAGACAAAATATTATTTGATCAACTTTTGCTTCCATAATTTTCTTTTAAACCGCGTGAAATCATGTTGCAACTTTCTAGATTCTGTTGAAACTCCTAACTGTACTGTTTGTCTCATTCTTTTCTATTCGTTATTTACTAGTTTTCTTCCTTTTTTCCTCTTGGCAGAGGAGAAAATGCTTACTGATATTAGTGATAAGTGCCTTATCTACAATGATTTCATTTACAAAGGATTGGAAACGTTTTCTCCTCCGGTCTAATAAATAATCTTATTTACAGGACAGCACAATGACACTGACAGTGAGAGTAATTCAGACACTGACAGTGACAGTGAATATGTTGAAGACGAAATGATTAAAGATGAAGTCAAACTTGATAACGCTGCTATTGTTGAAAAGGCCCCAAAGGCTAGTGGAAATATGGTCCCATCTAATGATATTGATTTTGCATTGGAGGCAGAAGTTGCAAAAAAGGTCCTTGATAATTTGATCAGATCTACTGCTGGGTCTGATCCAGCATGTGGCATGGATTTCAAGAAAGATGAAAGTATTTCGGAGTTTGGTGCAGAAGATGACTCTGAAAAGAAGGAATCTCTCATGCCTACAAGGAAAGGTGCAATAGTAGAATTGGGAAAGAAAGATAAGGATTTGGATAAAACTATTTTCATAAGCAACCTCCCGTTTGAAATTAGTATCGAGGAATTAAAGGAGAGGTTTTCTTCATTTGGAAAAGTGCAATCCTTTCATCCAGTTCTTCATAAACTTACCAAGTACGTTCAGGATGATATCTTTGTTTTTTTTTCTTTTTGTTCTATGTAGTAACGAGTTTATACTTTATAGTAACTCAAGAAAGCTCCTTTTGAACACATGTTTCCCAGAACTCCTAGTTTGTATTTTATTTTTAATTTTGTATGATTCTTGGTACTGCAGGCGACCTCAAGGAACTGGCTTTCTGACATTTGATAGCCCAGTTGCAGCAGATGCTGCCATTTCTGCTGCAAATGCTGAATCTGGCTTAGGAATCATTATTAAGGGAAGACCACTTAAGGTTTTAAAAGCCTTAGATAAGGAATCAGTTCACAAAAAGGAACTAGAGAAGTTAAAGAATGAGGTGCATGACAGACGCAATTTATATCTAGCAAAGGTCTGGTTCTTTTTGGACTCAAGTTACCTTATCAATTTTTTTGATATGGGCTGCTTTCTGTAAGAATTCTTGTTGTTCCTGTAACAGGAAGGTGAGATACTTGCTGGAACACCTGCTGCAGAAGGTGTATCTGAAGATGATATGAAAAAGCGTGAGGCGTAAGTTGTTACCTCGATATGGTATTCTGGCATTCTATGGATAATACATGCCCTTTACTTTTTCTTTTTTTGGATAGAGTATTTTAAGTTGATTTCAATATTATTATCTAGCATGGCTGCTTGGTAGCAGTATTGCAATGAGTATATTCTGCCTTGCTCTCATTGCATGCAGCTCTCATGATATTCTATTGATTTGACTTGTTTTCCTGCATGTTGGAAATTTAACAATCATGATATCCATTAACAATGTTTTTCCTTGGAATTGCTAAATTGTGGATATATGTATTCTCTCTTATGATATGAAATTTAACAATCATACTGTGAAGACAGATATGTTTCTAAGAGCAATCCCATGTGTAGGTTGATGAAGAAGAAGATGGAAATGCTGAAGTCTCCAAAATTCCATGTATCAAGAACTATGTTGATTATCTACAATTTGCCAAAGACAATGAATCCAGAACAAGTGAGGAAACTCTGTGTAAATGCAGTTACATCCCGTGCTTCAAAGCAGAAGCCTATCATTGAAAAGGTTTCTATTTGATCTTTAATTTACCTGACTTTTGTTAGAATTTATCCCTTAATTTTACACTGTTTGACCAGGTAAAGGTCTTGAAAGATGCTAAGAAAGGCAAGGTTACAACTAAAAAGCATTCCCATGGTGTAGCTTTTGTCCAATTTAGAGAACATCAACATGCACTTGTAGCCTTGAGGGTTCTGAACAACAATCCAGGTAAAAATTTGATGTGTTTTCCCCAGTGGATTCGTCTTTCAAGTTTTCTCTAGTGTATTGATGATGCATTCCTTGCTTAATAGCTTGGATTTCTTTATGCTAATTTGTTGGACATCCTTCTTAAATTTCTCTGTTACATTTTTTTTTTGTATACATTATTTTCTAAAAGCTTAGTATTCTGGAAGGGGAAAGAGCACCAAAACATTTGTATTCTTGTGTCTATAAACTTTGTTCTGTTGATATCATGTAGATAAATTTATTGAAGATTTTACTTTATGCTAATTAATTTGTATTTCTCTACTAGAAACCTTCGGTCCTGAGCATCGCCCTATCGTGGAATTTGCTATTGACAACTTGCAGAAACTAAGACAACATACAACTGACTTGGAGTCTAAGGAGAATAATCATAATTCAGCTGTGTTTCACAATCAAACCACAGGGAATGACAGAGACAATGCAGGTGAGGAATCCAAGAAAGCAAAGCGCCGAACACTCCGCAAGAGATCAGCCCAACCATCGGGAACTGCTGAAGAGCCCGGAGTTGAACTAAGGTTGACTTCCGAGGACACTGATCCAGATGTAAAAGTTAGGGATGCTGCTAAACAGGACAAGAAACAAAATAATGCTGGTAGAAGAGGCAAATTTGTTCCTTCTACTAAATCTAAGCATATTGGGTCGGAATCAGAGTCCAACGCGAGACAGGGTGGAAAAGTTGTTCAAGCCAAAAAACCAAACAAGAATCAGGTAATTGACATGCCAACTCTCTCTTTGACCTCTGGCTAGCAATTTACAGTATACTATAATCTGTGATGTCATTGCAGATGGACACATCTGGTGAGACTAGGAAAAGGAAGAGCACAACTGAGCCTGATGGTGGGTTGGGACATCAAAACCCAACTCGAAAACCTAAGAGGAGAAAGGGCTCATCAGGGGGGGAAATAGTAGATAAGTTGGACATGCTAATTGAGCAATACCGTTCCAAATTTTCACGCCGCGATCCAACCAACGGTAAAGATGCAACTAAGTCTGGTCAAAAGGTTAGAAGATGGTTTGAGCAACTTTCTGATAATTAGATGTTTTGTTCTTCTTTCCTTCTGCCGAAAGCTTCATCTTAGGGTTTATAATTTGATGAGATGTAACTGCTGCTGATTTTGTGTTAACAGACATGTCATGGCTTGCAAAACCAAGTATGGAATTGATATGGTGTTGTACCATATTATTTAGACAGTTATGTATGCTTGATAATATTTGAAACGAGTTATACTTGTGATAGTTTAGATCTTTACATCAGTAACGAAATTAAACGAGTTTTACTTATGATTAAATTCATAAGGATTAAGCACCTAAGATATACTCACTTCTAGTTAATTCTTCTATTTACGAGAGGCGATAATTACTGAAAGAAGTTTGAAATATTATTAAAATAAATTCTTAAATGGTGTAGATAATATATTTCTCATAGATCAATTGATTCCAAAAAATTTGCTTGCTTCATTTTTTTTTTTACTTATAGCATTATTTTCATGTACAAATTCATTTTAATCTAAAATATACATTTTAAAGATATTTGAAACTTAATGGTTAACGAAAATAATCCACTATTTTCATTTTTTTTTGGTTCTTAATTTTATATTTTTTTTACTTCTATGAAGAACAAATATCTTTTTCTAGAAAAATGAAAATAAAAAATAGATTTTTTGGGACCAAATGTGTTGGTTTATACAACATTTTACAAGTAAATTCTACTATAAATCAACCACTAAATAAATTTTATTTGAAGTTTTTTAAAAAAATAATAATAATTTTTAAATAGTTTTTATAGTAAGCGAAGTATTATAAAGCTTAGGAAACATCTCAAAGTAACCTACTTCAAATTGATGCTAAAGTCGTCTACAATCTCTTATATTAGTGGCAACCTCTATAAAATTGACAAATTTTGTTCTCAATTTACAAAAAAGAATTTAATTCGTTCTTTTGACAAGTAATTTGGCTTCTTCCATAATGAACCTTACAATAATGTCCCCGGGGTCCTTGTGTCACGATAAGATATTTAGATTGTTACCTAGACATCCAAGGTTCAAACCTCAGTTACAACTTATTTATAGAAATTTTTCTTCTAAATAGGAGGTGTAATCAAAAGATGTTGGGCTTCTGGATTGGTCGCTGCATGTACTTTCTAATTTACCCTGATAGCCAGTGGAAAAACTTCCGTGGGATCCGTCCAATCATCTTAAAAATAGTAAATGAGTTTAATTGTGATTATCAGTTTTTTTATTATAATATAATATTGATTGACTTTTCTAACCCAAAACCATTGTCGTCTTCACATCTATCGAACTCCACTCTTCTTATGGAAAACAAGGTGAGCTAACTAGCAAACTAAAAATATATATATATTTTAAAAAACACACTTTTAATTTTCCAACCTAACATGACACCTAATAAAAAAAAAGCCATTTTGGAAGCCAACCAAAGATGGCACATAATCAAACAATTTTGGAAGGCAACCAACACTCTCTACCTCCAAAATTTTTCCCCTATAAATCTCCTTCTCAATTGCTCCACTTCTCATTCATCATCACCACAACCTCAACTCCTCTTCTCTTTACTAAACTTAATTTTTCCCATGGCTTCCTCTTTTGCTCTCTTCGCCATGGCAATTCTGATGGCTCATCTCGGCGCATGCAAGGCGGCTCGGCATCTCCTCGACACAACGGCGCCGCCGCCGGTGTTCCCTGCCGTTCCACAACTTTCCGCGCCACCAATGCTGGCAATGCCAGGGGTCCCTCAACTATCAGCGCCTCCAATGCCGGCGATACCAGGGGTCCCTCAACTGTCGGCGCCCCCAATGCCGACGGTTCCTCAACTGTCGTCGGCACCTCCAATGCCGGCAATGCCGACGGTGCCTCAAGCGCCGACACCTTTGACGCCGGCCATTCCAACGACTGTTCCGCAAATGTCAACACCGCCGGTTCAAGCAGTGCCGACGATGCCAACGGTGGGAGTGCCGCCTTTGGCTTCAAATATCCCTGTCGTCCCACAACTTTCGCTGCCACCGATGCCGGCTACGGTTCCTACAATCCCTTCCAACCCCTTTGTTGCCCCACCGCCGACGACCGCAGCTCCATGACGTCGATCATATTCAGTGATCTCCTTCCAATACTATTATTATATATTATTTACGAGTGCGTACTTTTAGAGTATATTGTGAGGGAATCTTTAAGATTTTCATCATCATGTCTTTGTTTGGATCATTACTTAGCTTGTATTGTCATGGTATATGAATAAATTAGAACTTCCATATTTATTTACTTCTTGACATTCCATACTTGTATTTAAAATTTGGATTATATATTGAGTATGTAGCTGATTTTGAAAGTGAGTTGATTAATGACGGCGTCCTTGTGTAATTTATAGTACGTACATATCCTATTTATCTTCTAATATTTGGTTTACAAATGAAATTGATATGGAATATAATTACTATAGAATAAAATGGAATAAGAGTCCATGTTGTTGTATTGGATTCAAGAAGTAGCTAGCTAACTCAAGGATACAATTAGCAATATTTGTCCATCATTGTTCATCATAGATCCATGTTGTGTGTATCAATCACATTATGTTTGTTTATAATTAGATAATGAGACGTGCATATAAAATTTAACTTGAGCACATCAAGTCAGCTCACGCAAATTGTTTCGTTGATTGGCCGAATCGATTTCGGACTTCATTCATGTTGTAGGTTGATACAAGGAGTAGTGGATGACCTAGGAATAATACGGGATGACAATTATAAGATGACGTGATAGTTAAGAGTTAGAAGGAGGTGATAGTTAAGGTCAAAGACTACGAGTCCAAGAAGGCCACTCTCACACTCTTGGGTATAACTCTCAGTTTACTCCTGGTCGGCTCCAGCCAATCGGACTCCAAAACTTAGTCCCTCCACTTCTCCTAGGCATAACTCTCCGTTTATTCCCGGCTGGCTCCATGTCGGTCGGACCCCTAGGCTCAGTGCCCCCACTTCTCCTGGGTATAGCTCCCAGTCTACTCTCGGCCGACTCCATGCAGATCAAACCGCAGGGCTCAGTCCTCCACTTCTCTTGGGCATAGCTTCCAATCTACTCCTAGCTAGCTCAATGTCGGTTGGACTATTACTTGGAGACAACATTGCCAAGGAATCACAACTACTTGTTAGAGAATAACGGTTGACCATTAGGAAATATTCCGATGCTCTATCACATGCATGAAGCGGAACCTTCCTCTACCCAATGGGAGTTCGCCGTACATCCTTTATCACTCGACAAACCCTGATACCCGACATTCTATGATACCTGATGATTACGGAGGTTATGAAATACAGTATAAAAAGACAGGTTCTCTCCGTTGGCCAGGTATGCATACTTTCGCACACATGCATCTACTACCGCTCTACTTTTTCATACTTTTTCCGTTCGACCTCTTTCTGACTTGAGTGTTGAGTGTCTGGCCAGGGATCTCTTCCCTAGTTCTCGCACTAATGCTCCCAAGTGTTGATAAATGACTCAAAATTAACAATTGAGTTAGTGAATTGATGGGGTGACAATGAGTGGTAGTAGTGGGGTAGAGTAGTTGAGTTAGTGGGGGTGAATTGTGGAGTTAGTGGGTTGTAATGAGTTATGTAGGTATCTTATAAATAGGCTACATGTTTTATGATTTAATTGAAGTGTGAAAGATTATTGTGTTGCACTTGTCCATCATGTCCTCTTTTCCTCCCAATTTTCTCTAACAATGGTATCAGAACGTCGAGTTTGATGTGCCCTAGTTTGCTCGCAATGACAATCAACGAAGTTTCTCAACCCCTTATCCTCATTTTCAAAGGCGAGTGCTATGAATTTTGGAGTATCAAAATGAAAACTCTATTTAGATCTCAAGATCTTTCGGATTTAGTAGAGAAAGACTTTGACGACGAGGAAGACGATGAAGGCAGATTGAAGGAGAATAGAAAGAAAGATTCGAAGGCACTGTTCATTCTTCAACAAACAGTACATGAGATGATTTTCTCAAGAATTGCAACTGTCTCATTTTCCAAAGAAGCATGGGAAATATTGCAGAAAGAATTCCAAGGCTCCTCCAAGGTGATAGCAGTGAAACTTCAAACTCTCAGAAGTGAGTTTGCGGCCTTGCTTATGAAGGGAAATGAAACTTTACAAGACTTTTTATCTAGAGTAATTTCGATTATCAGTCAAATGAGATTTTATGGAGAAAAGATCACTGATGCAATTATTGTTTAGAAAGTTTTACGAAGTTTGACTCATAAATATGATTACATGGTAATTGTGATCGAGGAGGCAAAAGACCTTTCGATTTTATCTTTTGATGAACTAATGGATTCTTTACAAGCTCATGAGGCAAGGAAAAATAGATCCGTTGAGAAGAATGAAGAAAATACATTTCAGGCTTCTCAATGAAGGGGGAGATAGAAAAAAAGGAAGACTTTGTTAGTAGAGGTCGTGGAAGAGGAGGTTTTAGTGGTAGATGACATGGTAGAGGAAGAAACCATTTTAATGGACAAGAAAAGCAATTTAACGAGGATCGAAAATGGAATAAAAATTCTATTTAGTGTTATGACTATAAAAGATTTGGACATATAAAGGCAAATTGTAGAAATAACTCACAAGCAAACTATGTGAATAAAGAAAACGAGGAAAGTAAGTTATTTATGCTTCATTCTCATTCTAACAAAGTTCAAAACGATATTTGGTTTTTGGATAGTAGATGTTCAAATCACATGACTGATAATAAATCATTATTTAAAAAGCTTGATGAATTATAGAAAATGCTAGTAAGACTTAGAGATAATAAGCATATACAAGTTGAAGGCAAATGCACAATTGCCCTGGAGACTAGAGATGATAAAATAAAATTACTTTACAATGTCTATTTTGTTCCTAGTTTGGCACATAGTTTGTTAAGTGTTGCGCAATTGATGATGGGTGACTATGCTATTGTATTTGATAACGAAGCTTGTGTTATTTCTGACAAAGATTCTGGAAAGTCTATTGTTAGCGTGCAAATGACAGAAAATAATATGTTTCCACTGAAGATCTCTAATGTAGGAAACCCAACTTTTATTGCTAGCGAAGATAATGAATCCAAGATGTGTCACTTGAGATATTGGCATCTCAACATCGAAGGCATGCAACTTTTAAATTAGAAATGTATGGTTTTTGGATTACGTCAAATTAGTTTTCTGTTGATGTGGGAAGCATCCGACGATCGAACTCGTGTTTTGATAATGGCAAAGGATTCAAAGTTAAGTTGATTTGTGATCTAACAGTTTGAATGAGCTTGCAGGAAAGTCCTAAGTGTACTTAGGCAAAAGCCCTAGCTGTGGTTAGGCAAGGTGGAAAACCCTAGGGGGTGGTAACCCTAGGTCATAGGGGGTGGTAACCCTATGCGGAAAGTCTTGGCAGGTCGAAGGC
>JBBMJZ010413102.1:15232647-15256361 GCA_037833815.1 Zingiber zerumbet | reverse complement strand
CCAACCGTTCCGCAAGTCTCAGCACCATTGATGCCGAATAACCCGATGCCAACCATCCCAGCAATGCCGGTGGCAGGAGTGCCACCGTTGGCTCCCATGATTCCAGCCGTTCCCAAAGTTTCACTGCCTCCCATTCCTTCGGTTCCGGCCATCCCTTCCATTCCTTTCCTCAGCACTCCACCTCCTGCAGCGTCTCCATGATCCATATCGATGGTGTATTTTAGTTTATAACAGTGTACGTGTCTAGATTATATATGTGTGTGTATGATTTTAGTCATGATCATTATGATGGTTTTGTTAGTGTATTGGCAAAACTGTGTGTTCTAGTCTGCATTATATATGTAATAACACTTGAATCACTTATTATTTCGGTTGTGATTATAACTTTACATCTTCATTTACTTTAGTACTATGACATCTTAAAAGCTTTTCTACATTCCAAAGTCAGATCGAGTTGGCGAAGAGTTGACAGATGGTGTTTGTTTCCATCCAAACAAGGTCCTCTGCCACGTAAGCTCAGAAAATAAATGAGCATGCCATTTGGCCCGTTTGACTCTCTTTTAATGCTCAAGCTATTTGTCTTCTCTAATTCATTTGACTTATTTGGTTAACACTGCAAGAACTCTCAAATAGAACGGAATTAACGATGGAATTTAATTTTCTTCCCTAATTAGTGACCGGAGATTATATTGGTAGTTAATTTAGTAACGGAATTTAAATTTTGTTGTTATTAATATTTAACCTATTTAATCGGTGACGAAATCTTAAATTTATCGTCAATTTAGCGACAAAATCTTAAATTTATTACTAATTTAGAGGCGGAAACTTAATTCAGTCGCTAGCAATCAAAATTAGGGTTTTGATTCCTAATTTTTCTTCCCAACCACTCTTCCTCTCCGATCCCTAACACGCTTCTATCCTCTTTGAATTTCGCCACGCATTTTGTCGTTACACTCCTCTCCTCTCATCTTGTCGCCCCGATATGATCGCGCCTTGGTTGCAACTTCACGTTGAGGTCGTGAGGCCGGGGGCAGCCTCATGTAGAGAATGTGAGGCCTAGAGTAGCCTTGGCCAGGGCGAGCTTGGCCAACCATGAGCTCTACCTAGAGCTCGATCGACCGTAGCCTTAGCCTTGGCCGAGAGCTTAGCCCCAAGCTTGAAGCAAGGTCGCCAGTCAAACCGTGAGATCAGTCCTAGGCTCGAAGCAAGGTCGCTAGTCTAGCCGTGACCTCATTCCTAGTCGGGTGGCCATGCAACCGTAGCCGAGCCCACGTGTAGTCCTGGCTAGGAGCACATACGACCCTGCACGGGGGGTCGAGCGGGTGTGCAACTCAGGCATTTGATTGTTGTTTATGTATCCTTTTATTTGATTGTTGACTTCATAATGTTGTTCGTGCAAGATTCTCTATTTGAGGTAGTTTGTGTAGGCTTTGCATTTTCTTTGGAGATAATCTTCATTGTGTACCAATTTTAGGTATACGATGGATGATTATTTATTGATAATATTAGGTTTTAATGATTTAATTAAGCTTAAGTTTAAACTATATGTATGCTTAGTTTTACACATTTAATAATATTGCAAATTTATTTTTTAATAGGTTATAATATATATGAATAAAGCTGAGATGTACAATAGGTTAGAAAATTAATTTATCACTGATGAATATTTTGTTGGAGTTGAAAAATTTGTAAATTTTGCTAAGCGTCATCCAAATTATATGGATAGTAACAAGTTACGTTGTTTGTATAATTATTGCAAATGTAGAAATATAAGTTTTCATGATAAAGATACTGTGAAAAATAGTTTTGTCCATGAAAAATAGTTTTGTCCAAATTATTACAACTGGTACTATCATAGATAATTTTATTTGTTTGAGCCAATTGAGCACTATGTTGCTTCATCATCTGATACTATTACTCAAGACAAATTATCATCTAATGATAATGCAATACAATCAATGGTTTATGATGCGATGAATGCACTTGATCATTCAAAAATTTATAAAATAGCAATACCCGAAGTTCAAAAATTATATGACATATTAAAGACTAGTAAAAAAGAAATGTGAGAAAATATTCCTTCTAGTTATTCCCAACTATCAACTATTGCAAGACTATTGAACATCAAGATAAAATATCATTTCTCATAACGATGTTACAATGACATTTGTTAATTGATGTCAAAGTTATTTCCTACGAATAACATATTGATTGATAGCTTTTACAGTACAACGTGAAACCCATTACCCTGGAAGCCTCCCCACGACTAGCCCACACCATTGCAAGGCAATAGATCAGATATCGAGTAGGCCTTTATATGGAAGGGTATTTCCACCATTTTTACAAGGATTCAACCATTGCTTAATTATATAAATCTACTATATAGTTACCAGCTCAGCTACTCCTTTGTTTGCAAGAAAGGTGAAATTTGTCACCCTAGCAGCCCCCCACAACTGCCTCACACCATTGGGAGGGAGTAAATCAGGAAATTAAAGTAAGTCCTCACATAGGAGGGTATTTTCACTTACTTTGTCAGGAATCGACCCTTGCTCCATTCTGTAAACCTGCCATGTGAAAACCGGCTTGGCTACCCCCTCAGGCGCATGAGGTGGCATTATGAGTATGTACACGAAAGAGATATAATGTGTCTTCCTTTTAACTCCCTTGCTTGAAAAATATCTTAATACAATATTTTTCTCCTTTGTAATGGAACCACATAATGTAAGACTGAGACTTTCTGTTGGGTTGCAAGGTTACAAACAAAGTCCCATATCAAAAAACACATGGGGAAAATCATATGTTTATAAGGGAAAGATATCTCCATTGGTACAAGGCCTTTTAGGTAGAGCCAAAAATAAAATCATGAAGGCTTAGGTCTAAAGTGGACAATATTATATCATTATGGAGATATCTAAATTCTTTTTTTCCTAACAATTGGTACTAGAGCCTAGACTGTCAGAAGGTCTAATCGCCGACTATACACAAGAGATATGATATAATTGAGTCATGTTAGTAGAATATTGACGTAGAACAAAGGAAGTGGGGGCTCCCGTGTCCGAATCAAGAGGACCAGACACCAGGTAGAGAGTCGTAGTTGCGGCTTGACAAGGAAGTCCTAGTAGGTCGGGTGGACTGAGGGACAGGATGACCTAGTGGATTTAAATTGGATGTGGGACGCTTGTAGTCTTTCGTTTGAGGGGGGATTGTTGGTTGTAAGGTTGTAAACAAAGTCCCATATTAAAAAATACATGAGAAATATCATGGGTTTATAAGGGAAAGATATCTCCATTGGTATGAGGTTTTTTGAGTAAAGTCTAATCATGAGAGTTTTGGCCCAAAATGGATAATATTATACCATTATAGAGATATCTAGATTCTTTTTGGTCCTAGCAATTGGTATCAAAGCGGGACCGTTTCAAATCGGTGAAAACATCATTCGAGCAATTTTTCGTGGTAATGTTTTAAATTTTTCCGAGTTGATCGGAATTGGTACGATCACCCCTTCCCATCATTTTTTTCGCAATCAATTTTTTTTGTTTCTCGAAGTTGGTGCAGTACCACTCGAGTTCTTTTAGTTTTTCATAAGTTATTTATACCGCACTACTAATCCAAGACCAAGTCTTGGGACAAGTCTCCTTGTTTTATTGTGTGCAAGATTCTTTCAAATGATATACCAAGGAGGCTATAGTACCGCATGCCCACCACTATTCTTCGGTGAAGATTTCGACTACTAGAAGCGCCGAATGCAGTACAACCTCAAAACATAGGTAGAAATGTAGATAATCATCTAGATGAGATTCACATATCCCACCGAAGATGGAGATCTCATCCCCTATGACAAATGAGACCCACCAACCCGTAAGAAGATCGAAGCCGATGCAAAGGCAACCCAGGCCCTCCAATGTGACTTAATCAAAGAAGAGTTGAACTGGGTAAACCCCTTCAACAACACCAAGGAGTTATGGGAAAAGGTAATAGAGTTGTACGAGGGCACCTCCGATATAAAGGTAAGCAAAAGAGATATAATTTTAAACAAATTATATAATATAAAAATGAAGGAGGGTGAGATAGTGAGCTAACTGCATGCACGCATCCAAGACCTTTTCAATGGTCCCCACGCAATTGGTCAGAAGGTGAAAAATCACGACATTATAAGTCATGCCCTTAACACTTTCCAAGGAATACTTGTGGACATCCATAGTGGATGCTTATAAAATTTCTAAGGATCTCTCTTTAATTAGGTTAGATGAATTGTTTTATGAATTCAAACTTCACGAACAAACTAATGCTACTCGAGTTGAGAAAGGTATTGTGCTGCTTGCAGGGAAACTCACAAACAAGAAGTCAAAACCTAAGTACTGAACCGAATCCGAAGATGAATTAGATTTCGAAGACGAAGACAAAATCACCATTGAACTAGTCAAACTAGTTCGAAAAGTACTTAAGAAGAAAAAGGTGACCTAATACAGGAGCAAGAGCAAGCAGTCGGGTGTGAATCAAACTACGAAGCCAAAGTCAGAAGTGACCTGCTATGGGTGTAACCAGAAGGGGCACTACAAGCCGGAATGTCCAAACCAAAGACGAAGAAAGATTTTGAAAGCAACATGGTCAAAATCATTGGAAGACTCTGACAAAGAACATGAACAAGCGAGCTTTCGTACTCTATCGGTACAAGCTTACGTTGCCAAAACCGAGTTCGAAATCAGAGCTGAATCAGAAATTGAGTCTGAAAGAAACCATGGATCTATATTCATTTTCGAAGGGTCAAACAATACAGTAAGTTCTCTGGTTGCTAGTACTCAAGTAGATAAATTATAAAATTTAATTTTATACTTATTAAGAATGTTGGCCAAATCTAATCTTCGGGTCAAGTCACTTCAAAAGGAGGTGACAGTCCTTAAGGAGGAGACAAACCTGAGCTATTTGACAGAACAAGTTCAAGATGGAACCTCAACTCAAGTTCAACAACTTGAGAAAGAGAATTTCACTTTAAAAATGCAATTCAAAGAACTTAAAGACTCATTGGAATGATTCACTTTGAGCTCCAAGAACCTTGATCTAATTTTTTAAAAATAAAGGGTCATATACAACCAATATGGACTCGAATATATGACCAAACAAAGATTTAGATCATATTTATCCTTAGTAAATAGACCAAATATAAACTTAGTCCAAGCATGAGTCCCCAAGTCTAACATGATTAATCAAGTTGGACTCAATCAATATTGGATCTCCAAGCATCAAATCCATTGCTTTGATATACCTTATCGAGACTATGATCCAAGGAGAGCCAATAAAAGGACTATTTTTGTTATTAAATAGACATATTTGATGTTTAATTTATTACTTTCTATATTCATGCTTAGATTAGAGTATATAAGGACTTAGGCCTGATTGACACTTGATTAGTTAGACCTAGGATTTTCAGAAAGTTTTATAAGGATTTTTTTTAAAAGCTAAGTATCTTTCAAAGATTTTTTTTTTAACGCTAAGTATTTATATAAATTTTTTTAATGAAATTCTTATTAAGTAATTAGCTAAATGATTAGCCAAGAAACTCTTTTTAAAGTTATTTTTTTTAAAAAGAAAGTTACAATGATTTCAGGGGGAGCTTAAAAGTTAAATTTTTGGAAGAAGATCAAAAGTTAGTTGTTTCAAAAATTAAGTACTATCTTTACAAGTTAAACAATTTTCTCTCTATTTAGTATTCTTTTTTGATATATGTTAAAGGGGAAGAGAAAGGTTAAAGTTAAGTCAAGTAAAAATCAAAACATGTTTTTTTTTATTTGCCTTAAATTAAGGGGGAACATAAGGGTAGCATTTTTTAAATTATCAAATTGTTTTACTTATGCTCAAATTCATTGCTAATGTTACGTTACATTATTTTTTGTTATGCTTTACTTAACTTTGAATTGTGTTGCCATAATTAAAAATGAGGAAATTGTTGGCGCAGGAAGCACTAGATGATTGAACCTAAGTTTTGATTATGGTAAAGAGTTTAAAGTTAATATGTTTTGTTATTCTAACAAGTCGAATTGAGTGTACAGGAAAGTTCTAAGTGATCTTTGATAAAGGAAAGTCCTAGTTGTGGTTAGGTAGGTGGAAAGTTCTAGCTGTGGTTAGACAACGAAGTACTGGTCCGCGGGACTGGGTAAAGTCTTGTGGGTTGAGGACGTTAGGTGAAATCCTAGGGTTAAGGATGCTATGTGACAATCTTGGGGGTCACGGACACTAGGTGGAATACTGGACAGGTCAGGGATCAGACGTTTAACATGAAGTCCTGACATCTCAGACGCTAAGTAAAAGTCCAGACGATCTGGAGGGCCGACCTGCAAAAGGTAATCTCTCCTAAGAGGAGTAGTGAAGACACGTTCCCCATTAAGGGAATAATAAGCGTCGGTTCAACCTAGGGTTTTCAAAAAATCTGAAAGTTAGAACAGGACAGTTCAAAGACTGTCAAATATTTCTTTTCCATATTATTTTATTGTGCTAATTTTATGTTGAAGCACCTGCCTGAATCCTTCTTTTATAGAGTCCTGAAGGCGCCTTCAACCTCATGGAAGGTGCCTCTAGTTGTAGATTTTATTCCGACAACATTGGAGTCAATAACTTCCATAATCTGGGAAGTCCATCCACCCGAAGGCACCTTCAGCCACATGGAAGGCGCCTCCAACACTATTTATTGGAGGCTCTTTTGTACATTTTACTTCCTGCAAGACATGTTAGTTCAAAATACTAAATATACCTTGCAAAATAAAGTTAGCACAATAAATTAATATGGAAAAAGAAATATTTGATAGTCTCTGGACTATTCGATTATGACTTTTAGATTTATCGGAAATCCTAGGTCGACCTGACGTCTACTGTTCCTTCAACGGGGAACGTGTCCTCACCTACTCCTCTCAATAGAGATTACCTTTTGTTAGACTGGTCCTCCAGACCGTCTATATTTTTGCTCAGCGTCTGAGATGTTAGGACTTCATGCTGGACGTCCAATCCTTGACATGTTCAGTCTTCTACCTAGTGTTCATGACCGCCAGAATTTTTACCTAGCGTCCTCGACCCTAGGATTTCGCCGAATGCCCTCAACTCGCCAAGACTTTGCCCAGTCATCTGAACTAGGACTTCGTTACCTAACTACAGTTAGGACTTTCAACTTGCCTAACTGCAGCTAGGGCTTTCCTTTACCTAAGATCACTTAGGACTTGCCTACAAACTCAGTTCAACTTATTAGAACAACAACAAAACTTTAAATTTGAACTCTTTGCCATAATCAAAACTTATGTTTGATCATCTGGTGCTTCCTGCACTAACACGTTTAGCAAATTAATTTTAACCATTTGGTCAATTTGAATAGCAATATTCATCTTGGTCAGTTATATCAACACCATATAACGTACCGCCATAGATGTGCATGGAAGACAAATATATGTTCCTTATTGTGTTTATTCCATATCTAAAGAATTTAAAAAAGAAGATAGATATTTTTTTACAACCTCTAATTGTCGAGTTAAAAGAATCATAGAATGTAGAGTTGCCAATTTCGATTGAGTCTGTCGGGTTGGCCCACCCTGCCAAATAATTTAAGTGGATTGAATTAAAATTTTATCAACCCATTTAAAAGCGAGTTCACATGGGTTGACCTGTTTGGGCCCATGAACCGCGCAACTCGGCTCGTGACCCCCGTGAGTCTGCCCGCAACGGGCTTGGGTTGGCCTGCGGATTGAGGAAATGTTGAAGCAGTATATCATGCACCTTAAATTGTCATTGAGGTCCCTTGGCGCTTCTCTTATGTTCATCATAGATAAGAGCACACTTTCTGCTCTTTTGCAGTGCATTATCCAATTAGGGCTACTAGAAGGGTTTATAACCATATTTATGGTAAGTTTTCTTAACTTGCTTTAGTAATAGGTGTTCAATTCATTTTGCTTCATGAACATTTTCTCTTCATTGGATAAGCAACCTACGGGCCAATCCAAGTCCATCGCAAACTTTTTTATTGAATTTTTGTTGGGTTTATGGGTTGGCTTGCCTAACTTGCAACTTACCTTGAGTTGGGTTGGGTTGGAGATTTTTCAACCAGCCAAGATGACGGGTTGACCCGCCTTGTCATGCCAAATGGTCGCCCTGCCATAGGTTGGCTCACCCCACCACAAATCGGTTCATCTAACACCTCTAGATATTGCAAGTAAAACTAATTTTACCTTGCATACTGCTTTATTATTGACGATTAGTGCTTCCAACATATTAATGTTGTCAGGATGAAACACGACTAGTAAGTTAACATGTTTATATTACATGACAGAGTCTAATATATTTTCATTAACTTACAATGAGAAGATATTTTTGTTTGATAATCATCATAAATTTTTACCTTTGAAGCATCCTTTCAAGTGAAATAAGAAAGAGTTCATAAAGAATGAAGTAGTCAGAAAACTTCTGTCTGTAATCAAGTCAGGAGAGGAAATCCTTGAGAAAATAGATAATTATCAATTTGTACCAATAACTAAAATGAGTACTGATGATTTAAATAATTACATTGTTAAGGTCTCAAAGTGTGGTTGGAAATCATAGAGCATATTTTGGGAGTTATCATATTAGAAGTATCTACTCATCATTCGACATAGTTTAGATGTGATGCATGTTGACATTTTTTTAATAATATTTTCAATACTGTGATAAATGTTTTGGGAAAAACAAAATACACTGCAAAATCATGTGAGGAATTGAAAAATTATTTAATAGACCTGAGTTGTATCGACATGAAATAACCAATAAATTTCTAAAGATTTGCTATACATTGGACAAAGAAATTAAGTAGATATTATATAGTTGGTTGAAAGAAATCAAATTTTTTGATAGGTATGCCTTGAATATGACTCGAAGCGTGGATATGAACAATTAAAAATATTTGACATGAAGAGTGGAGATAGGGTAACTTTGCGCCGAAAAAGTTTAGGTTAAAAAAGGGTTTGAATTATTGAGAAAAAAATTAACTAGGTTTAATAGGATTCATAATACGACATTTGTACAAAAATGTCACTATAAATAGTCTAATATGATTTTTTATTTTTAAAATTAATAATTTTTAGTAAATGCCATTAGAAAATACTTAT
The DNA here is from genome assembly GCA_037833815.1 of Zingiber zerumbet. Taxonomy (NCBI): domain Eukaryota; kingdom Viridiplantae; phylum Streptophyta; class Magnoliopsida; order Zingiberales; family Zingiberaceae; genus Zingiber; species Zingiber zerumbet. The sequence continues at coordinate 15,247,245 of JBBMJZ010413102.1, read as the reverse complement.
GGTCATATTTTAAATAAAATGTCTTTAAGAAAATATCATGATAGTTATATATTCTAATACTGTATGAATGTACTAATTATGTTGAGATCGACCTGACTCTACATGTACACAAAAGGGTCTCATGCATCAAGAAGTATTTTCCTACTCCAAACGTATAATTAGAATTTGCATGAATCCCTGGTGAGTTCATTTTTGTTGTATTTTGTGTTTAATATTGCTACGGAATCCAACAAGTTAGACATCCAACAAGACATTTTACATCCATTAGAAATTGACCTCCAAAATCTATTAAAACAAACACTATCAACTACATTATTTTTTCATCATAGCTCTATGACGTTGGGTATATCAATCACATTATGTTCATTTATAACTAGATAATGAGATGTGCGTATAAAAACTTGAGCACAACCCTCATCAACTCAGCTCACTCAAATTGTTTCATTGATTGTCCGAACTGATTTCGAGCTTCATTCATGTTGTAGGTGTTGGAGCCCTTCTTGGTTGCTACGGCCACCACCGCAGGAGCAACACGATCCTTCAATAGCAATTGCCCCATTCAAAAGAAAAGAAAATGTCATCCCCCGCTGAGGGCTCAAGCATTAGTCCCGGCAATCCATCTGGCCATCTTTAAGTATGATCAATACGTGACTTGCTTAGTCCAATCAACCCAATTGATGCCTATCATTATTGACCCGTCTAGCTACACTAGTCAATCTTTTAATCCCACCTAATTAATTTTCTAATCTATTTTTAGTAGCTTTTTTGATGTCAACTGTCCAAGATCCGTTCCAGCTTTTAGTAAGGAAAGATGAATGCAGTTGACCTTTCCAACTACCTGTAAAATCCATCAGTGCCCTCATATATTGACCTCCAACTCAATTGAGATATATATACTGTTAAGCTAATTTGACCAACCCTTGCATCAAAATATGTCCGAATAGGCACCTTAACTTGAACATTTAATTTGAGTTTTTTCAAACCCTATAAATTAAATCTACACTTGTTCTTACCAAACCATGGCACATAATCACATTACTCATTTTCGAAGCCAACCAACTTCATCTACCACCTTCTTGCAGAGGTGGATCTATATATAAACACCATCACCTTGCTTCATACTCACATCAACTTACTGCCTTAGCTCTTAATTATTCATATCGACTCCACTTGCCTAGCTCCCATTCCATGGCTTCCCTTTTCAGTCTCTTTGCCATGACAGTCCTGATTGCCTCCTTTGGGCATTGCCATGCAGCTCGGCGTCTCCTTGACACAGCACCGGCTGCTGCACCCCTGGCTGGCTTAGCAGTCCCAACCCTACCAATGCCAACACTTCCGGCAGCACCACCGATGCCGGTGGTACCAACCGTTCCGCAAGTCTCAGCACCATTGATGCCGAATAACCCGATGCCAACCATCCCAGCAATGCCGGTGGCAGGAGTGCCACCGTTGGCTCCCATGATTCCAGCCGTTCCCAAAGTTTCACTGCCTCCCATTCCTTCGGTTCCGGCCATCCCTTCCATTCCTTTCCTCAGCACTCCACCTCCTGCAGCGTCTCCATGATCCATATCGATGGTGTATTTTAGTTTATAGCAGCGTACGTGTCTAGATTATATATGTGTGTATGATTTTAGTCATGATCATTATGATGGTTTTGTTAGTGTATTGGCAAAACTTTGTGTACTAGTCTGCATTATGCAATAACACTTGAATCACTTATTGTTTCGGTTGCGATTATAACTTTGCATGTTCATTTACTTTAGTACTATGAAATCTTGAAAGCTTTTCTACATTCAAAAGTCAGATCGAATTGATGAAGAGTTGACTGATGGTGTTTGTTTTCCTCCAAACAACCAATGGCGGAGCTAGCCTGGGTGATCTATCCGGGCTGTGGGCGACAAACGCCAACGCCGACGCCGACGCCGACACTTGGGCTAGCATTCTCTTTCTCTTTCATTTCCCCCTTTTTTTCTATAGTAAAATTAACATTTTTCCTTTCTCATCACCGTTGGGCATCCGAGCTACAGCCCGGGTTGGACTGTACCTGGCTACACCCTTGCAAACAAGGTCCTCCGCCGCATAAGCTCAGAAAACAAATGAGCATGTCATTTGGCCTGTTTAACTCTCTTTTAATGCTAAAGTTATTTGTCTTCTCTAATTCATTTGACTTAAATAGAACTAATTAAAGATGAAATTTAATTTTCTTTGTTAATTATTGACAGAAGATGGTAGAAGTAATAGATAGAAGAAAGAAATAGAATAGAGAATATTTTTTTATATCATATTATTATTAAAATCATTAGATTTATTTATACTAGTTGTCCAAACAATAATGAAAAGATTAAATATAATTTACAATCATAATAATTATAATCATAGTATTAAATATAATAAATTTGAAATTATTATTTTTTTCTATTGATTCATGTTTATCTTTATTATGATGCTAAATATGATAAATCTCAATTGATTAAAATCAAATTGAGATTATTTTTTATTATTGTCATTACCCCCACAAACTCAACAGGAGTGTTGAACGTTGAGTTTGAGTGCTAACTTGGTGAAATATTGTCTAGATAATGACTTAGTAAATATATCAGTAATTTGATCTTCTGTAGAGATGCAAGAAATTGAAAGTTGTTAAGTCATCATATGCTCGTGAATAAAATGAAAATCAATCTCTACATGCTTGGTACGAGTATGAAAAATAAGATTTTCCGCAAGATAAGTTGCTCCAATATTATCATACCAGATTTTAGACGTAGCAGTTGGGGAAAAATGTAATTCCGAAAGAAGAGATCTCTTTATAAGTTGAAGAAGACATATCAAAGAAAGAAGACAACAACTATGCTATTCAGAGGCAAAAACCCTCCTGACCAAAAGAGGACAACAAGTTCACAACAGCTAAACCAATTCAGTCGGTGGTTGCAAGATCTGGTTGGCTGAACAAATTTCAGCCCAGCAAAAACCAGCAATATTTGTTGTCCGAGCCAATGACACTAGGATCGAGCATCCGTGAATCTAGGACATAGACAGGAGAGCATGCTCGTTTATAATTTGGCTAAATGAAACGAGAGTCTGGGACATAGGCGTGAGAGCATGCTTGCTTATAACTCGACCGGGAGGTGCAAGAGTCTAGGACATAGGCACGAGAGCATGATCGCCTATCACTCAGTCGAATGACAGAAGAGTCTAGAATATAGGCACAAGAGCTCGCTTGATTGTAACTCGGTCGAATAGTCCGAGAGTCTGAGACATATGTGGGAGAGCATGCTTGCTTATAACTCGGTCGAGCAGTGCGAGAGTTCGAGCCAATGACACTAAAGAACATAAGTGTCTAGTCAGTTGAGCTTGCAACCTCATTTGACTAGACTTGAAGGGGTGACTAATGATATGGCGTGTTGCAAATGGACCCAAAGATAATGAGAGATCGATGGTCAAGATGATGTGACAGTCAAAGTCAACATAGATGCAGCTGAATGAGTCACTATCATTGGTGCTTAGCTCTCGACTCCTGAGCACCAAGGCACTCAATATATACCAGCCGATCCAAGAGCTGGTCGGACTTATGGGGTGTAGTTCCCCATTCTTTGAGCACAAGTCTCTGAGCATAGGTTGGTCGGCCTTAGAGCTGGTCAGACTTAAGGGACTTAGCGCTCCGCTTCTCAATGCCAAGATATATAGAATAAACTCGATCATCCCCAGTGTCGGCCGGGCAAACTGGACCTAGCTTCTCACTTTTACAATACAACTCTCAGTATGTAACTAATCATGCTAAGAGTCGGTCGGACTTACGGGGTGTAGTTCATCACTTCTCAATGCTGGTCGGGCATTTAGAGTTCAATTCCTTACTACTCAGAGGCAAAGCCTCCAGCATATGGTGAGTTGGCCCAGAATGATGGTCGGACCTTTTGGAATTAGCTCCCCGCTCTTCAAAGGCAAGTACACAGTATACAACCAGTCAACTAAAGATCTAGTTGGACTTTCCGTGACTTAGCCTCACACTCTTCAAGGGCAAGGCCTCTATAATATGGTCAGTTAACTCCAAGTGTCGGTTAGACCTATGAGACTGAGCTCCCCACTTCTCATATGCAGTCTCCCATCATACAGTCGGTTAGTTGCAAAGTTAGTCGAACTGCCTCTAGAAGATAATATTGTCAGAGAATCGCAATAATCTGTCATAGAATAACAGCTACCTACCAGGGAATATTTCGATACTCTGACATATACATGCAACAGAGCCTTTTTATATGAGTGGCTATGCATCTTCCATTATTTGACATCAAGCATTCTCAATCGCCTCATCATTGAGGAGGTTATAAAAGATGATTCATGCACATGTAACATAAGTTTCTTCTGAGGATGACTGTACATCTCCATTACTTGACATTTTTGACACCAGACATTCACTGTTGTCTCATTATTGCAGAGATTATAAGAGGCAATATAAAAAGGGGTGTGCTCTTCATTGGCCAGGTACATTTTTTAGTGGGGATGTTTTACACTACACACACACACACATCTATGCTACCATTCATCTTCTTTTACATTTTTGGCCATTGTTCTGACTTGAGCGTCATAATGCCTGCACTAGGGACCCACTCCCTAATTCTTGTTCTGACGTTTTCATTTGCTTTCTCTGCGGTGCATAAAGGAGCGCTTGATGCCACCCTCCTCCCACTCAGAGTTTTCTCTCGATCAATAGTAGAGTCACCTACCCAGTGAACCGTCTTCCCCCATTTCAAATAGGATCATTCCATATCCAAAGAATTTGAAAAATAAGATATATATTTTTTTACAATCTCTGATTGTCGAGTTGTAAGAATATTAGAATGTAGGGTCGGAGACTTATGATATTGCTAGAGTCGTCAATTTTGGTTATGTTTGTCGGTTTGGTCCACCCTACTAAATAATTTAAGTGAATTGAATTAAAATTTTATTAATCCATTTAAAAGTGGGTTCACGTGGGCTAACATGCGTGGGTCGACCCGTGGGTTGAGGAAATGCTGAAAGTAGATCATGCATCTTGAATCGTCATTGATGTCCCTTGACGCTTCTCTTACGTTCATTATGGATAAGAGCACATTTTCTACTCTTTTGCAGTGCATTGATGTCATTGGGGCTACTAGATTAGTTTATATATAACCATTTTATTGTAAACTTTCTTAACTTGCTTTAGTAACAAGTGTTAAATTCATTTTGCTTCATGAACATTTTCTCTTCATTGGATGAGCAACCCGTGGGTCAATCCAAGTCCGTCACGGACTTTTTTATTTTAATTTTTGTTGGACCCGTGGGTTGGCTCAACCCCCAATCCGCCTTAAGTTGGGTTGTGTTGGAAATTTTCTAACCCACCAAGACGACGGGTCGGCCTGCTCTGCCTCTCCAAATGGTCGCCTTGACATGGGTTAGCTCACGATCACTATGGATTGGCTCGTCTAACACCTCTAGATATTGAAAGTAAAACTAATTTTACCTTGCATATTGCTTTATTATAGACGATTAGTGTTTCCAACATATTCAATGTTGTCAAGATGGAATACAATTGGTAAGTTAGCATATCCACATTACATGACAGAATCTGATGCATTTTCATTATCTTACAGTGAGAAGATATTTTGGTTGGATAATCATCATAAATTTTTACCTTTAAAATACCATTTTAGGTGAAATAAGAAAGAGTTCATAAAAAAATGAAGTGGTCAGAAAACTTTTGTCCGTAATTAAGTAAAGAGAGGAAATCCTTGGAGAAATAGATAATTATATATTTGTACCAATAACTCAAATGAGTATTGATGATTTAAATAATTACATTATTCAGGTGTCAAAGTGTGGTTGGAAAAAACAGAGCATATTTTGGGAGTTTTCATATTGGAAGTATTTACTATTCGACATAATTTTAATGTGATGTAAGTTGAGAAATTTTTTTTTATAATATTTTCAATACTGTGATAAATGTTCCGGGAAAAACTAAAGACACTACAAAATTACGTGATGAATTGAATAATTAGTTAATAGACTTGAGTTGTATCGGCATGAAATAACTAATAAATTTCCAAAAATTTGCTATACATTGGACAAAGAAATTAAATAGACATTATGTAGTTAATTGAAAGAAATCAAATTTTTTGATGAGTATAAAAAGGTGCTTATTATTCAAATGTTCATGGTATGATATGACTCCAAGTACATGTATTATAATACATTTAAACTACAATTTAGTTGAAGTTACTGCAAAAAAAAAAAGATTCAACAAGTTTGAACATTTTATTTTTGCAGTACAAGCTGGTCAAATTTCTATATTGAATACTCAATGAAGAGGAAGATCTAGTAAATAGCTAATAGTTTGTCGAGTGAATCCTCACTCAACCATAGAAATGTTGAAATCCATCAAAACCATGATGCATTTCAAAATGTGGAAGTGGAGATACATTTGGTTGATTCACAAATTCAATCTATATCCCAATTATTTATAGATGTAAATGTCACTTATGAGAAAATAGATAATGGAGAGATGTCCAACAGTGAAAAACTTGATGTCTTAATAGAGTTTAGTGATGAAACCTTAGAAATTATTAATCTTAATGATTTAGATTATAATAATACTTAAATTTTAGGATTGAAAACTACGGTAAAGTATAAGTGACATTATTAAGTTTTAGGATTAATATTAATGATTCAGTTATGGATATGCTCAGTCCATACAAAGATGACATTTTTGCTTTAATTGGAAGCCATTTTAGTATAAATGAGGCAACAAGCGATGACAAGGATGTGAATGGCCCCCTTGTGAAGTTGCGAGTGATCGCCTCGAGAAGCTACGAACTGACCCCTCGTGAAGCTCGAGCAACCGCCTTGAGAAGATGCCAGTAGCCCCCTCACATGGCTCACACGTTCGCGTGATGAAATCTTCACTATATAAGAGGAAGGAAGGAGATAAGGTAACTTTGTGAAGAAAAAGTTTAGGTTAAAAGAAGGGTTTGAATTATTGAGAAAAAAAATTAACTAGGTTTAATATAATTCATAATATGACATTTGTGAAAAAAAAAATGTCGCTATAAATAGTCTAATATAATTTTTTATTTTTAAAATTAATAATTTTTAGTAAATGCAATTAGAAAATACTTACGGTCACATTTTAAATAAAATGTCTTTAAGAAAATGTCACGATAGTTATATATTCTAATACTACATGAATGTATTGATCGTGCCGAGATCGACCTAACTCAACATATACACAAAAGGGTGTTACACATCAAGAGGTATTTTCATACTCCAAACGTGTAATTAGAATTCACATGGATCTCTGATGAGTTCATTTTCACTATGCTTTATGCTTATTTTGCTTTATAACCCAAATAGGTCAAATACCTAATAAGACGTTTTACATCCACTGAGAATTGACCCCAAGATTTACTAAAACAAGCACTATCAACTAAGTTAATCCGTGGAGACAATATTTTTTCATCATAGCTCCATGGATTTACTACGAGAGATCACTGTGAGTTTTACAGATTTCATATTTCTGTATTTCATGCATTTAGATCAATAATGATATCAGAGCTATAATGCTCGAGAAGAAGAAAGCCCCCCTTGCCGGCGGTTGTCACACGTCGGGACTGCAACCATCGAGCCTTTTGCTCGACAACAAAAGGGAAACTCTATTTTCTTCGTCACTAGGACTGACACGGGTGCTGGAGACCTACGTTTATGGTCAGCGATCATTAGCGACCGATATTGGAAGGCCGACGATCAGTAGCCACCGTGTTCGCCGTGGGCGGCGTAGGTTGAGAATGATGAAGCACAGTAGCTTGAGATTTTTTTATTTTTATAAATCAATATTTCTCATAGTAACGTGCATGAGAATTAGATGTTAGTTTAAACATCTTTTTTTTTCTTTGTGAACCTGTCTAGTTTAATTGATTGAACCATTAGTCTAGTCCAATCAAATTCAAATTTGGTCAAACCATTAGTGGGTTTAAATAAGACCATTTTGATTCAATCATCCCAAATCTAGTTCAAACCATTAGTTAGTTCAACTAGATCAATTTGATCAGATTATACCAAGAGCTGATTCATATCATTAGTTGATTTAAATAGATTGGTTTAACTAAATTAGTTTGGTCCAATCAAACACATGTCTGGTTCAAACCATTAGTTGGTTTAACCAGACCAATTTGGTTCAATAAGACCTAGTTTTGGTTTAAACCATTAGTTAATTTAATCATATCAGTTTAATTCAATCAGACCAAATTGAATCTAATTAGGCTGGATCTTTTTAAATTTGATTAAAATTAGGCCAAATTATCTAATGGACCAAAATTGATCAAATGAGCATTGATTTGATCAATAAGTCTAAGTTTGACTTAAATGGGCTTAGGTTAAACCATAATATATGAACACCCCAATTAGATTAATTCTAATGAAGGTAGGAGACTTAGGATCTAGTTACCCAATCAACTGGTTCGATGTGTTGTTAACTGGAGCTCCTCAAATAAAGAAAATTTATTTTTCTTATTTGCTCAGTTATTTTGTGTATTGGTTCTATGCATATATGTAAATTGAAATGATTTGTTACTGGTTTATCGGTTTTGTACTGACATTATATTCAATTCTAGATGCCACGAATGATATACATGGTGACCCGTCACGATGTGTGATGCAATGAGCGGAGGGAGGAGATTGAGGAGATTGAGCATGACTTGGTTTATAGACTCAGAGGATATATTGGATAGCTCAATCGATTGCTCTAGAAGCTCGAGCAAGAATAGTTTCCAATCCTGGATAATTATAGGATTTGGGTTTTGGTCCAATCGCTACTGATACACCTCAATGAAGTAGCACACCATTTATGGGGTCTCTCCGAAGGGCGAATCTCATATGCACAGTTGTGTGTGAAGCTACTTCACCATGTGGATCAAGAGGATCCAAATGTAAATCCAATAAAGAATCCTGAAGCTAGTCTACCTGAGATTGCCCTAATTGAGTCTAGGATAAAAGGGATAGTGTTGACCACTATACTAATATTTATCCTAGTGGGAGTGATGTTAGATTATCTATTTTAGTGTTATTGTTACTGTCATTATGTATGAACAATATTAGCCCATTAAATTTAATAAAATCGTGTAATAATTTCTGTTGTTATGTACAAACAAAATTATTTTATGAAAAGTTAAGTTATGTGTTAATAAACTTAAAAATGATTAGTTCATTTCATGATTAATTCATGTTTAATTAATGATTTGTTCATTCTATGATTAGTTCATTTGTTGGGATATGTGTAATAGTATTGATCAATATTGATTTGATTGATCATACGAATGATAAATGAAAATATAGTTATCACTTGATTTTATAAACCAACTCAAATATACATTGAGTCAATTATAAATTGCATGCATATGAATTATACTAAATATTAAATAATGTGTTTATTTATGTTAGATCATGACAACTATGAACATCATAGCTAAACTTAATAAGGAAAAGACATTATATGGGAATAATTACAAAATTTGGCACCTCAAGATATAATATGTTCTTGAGGAACAAGAAGTTCTAGAAGCTGTAAATCAGTTCATGGAAGAACTTGCTGATGGTTCTACAACATAGCATAGACGTGACATTGATACCTATAAGACATGGAAAAAGAAGGACTCCACTGCTAAGGGAATAATGATTAGTCAATGGTGGATGACCTAGTTTTTAAGCATAAGTTGTATCTTTCGGCTTATTGTATTAATTTTTACAACCGATGTGTTGAATTTAAGATTGATTCAATGTTAATCGGATATGGTTTTAAACAAATGGTATTATGGTTCTTGATGTAGACCAAATGTCAATTGTACTATTGATGGTTGTTTTTCGATCATTGCTTTAACTAGTAATGCAAATATAACTGATGAGGTTTGACATGCTAGATTAGGACACATAGGACAAGAACGTATGAATCGGTTGACAAGAGAAGGTCTATTGGGCACTCGCACTATGATTCACTTATCTATATGTGAGCACTATCTTGTTGGAAAAATAATCAGGAAACTGTTTGGTAAAACTATTAGAGTTGAATCACCATTACAATTAATTTATTCAGATATTTGTGGTCCAATGAATGCGAAGGCTAAAAATGGAAGTTCTTATTTCATTACATATATTGATGACTTCACACGATTTGGTAATGTATATTTGATTTCTCATAAATCTGAAGCATTAGATTGCTTAAATCGTTACTTGAACGAAGTTGAAAATTAATTAAGACATAAGGTTAAAACCTTGCGCACTGACCGTGGAGGTGAATATTTGTTTGATCAGTTCAAGACAATATGTAATGAGAAAGAGATTATTAGACAACTAACTATCTCTGCAACTCCACAACAAAATAAGATTATTGGAAGAAGTCAAATTCTTCTAGATATGGTTAAGTCTATGATCACTCAAGCTAATTTGTCTATTTCCTATTGGAGAGATGTATTATTAGCTATAACCTAATACTTAACCGAGTAATCTGAGACCTTGGGAGTCAGCTGATTACATTCATGATGAGACTTACGAAAATGGAAAATTAGGATCCAGAGGTAAGAAGTGTATCTTTATAAGGTATTCTAAGACTTCAAGGGTTATGTCTTCATCGGTGAGTGACAAGATAGAATCATCTCTGAAATATAGTCAAAAGATGCTACTTTTGTTGAAACTGAGTACCCAAAAAAATGTGAAGTTGATAAGATAATTCCTCTATTTGTAATAGAGGAGGAGGATAATGTTCCTTAATCAAGTATCATGAGAGATGTTTGAATCTAGTCAACATAGTGAGAGTAATTTGCCAAGTCATAAGTTGACTTCTTAACAACCCAACTTATGAAGAAGTGTTTGTAATATTAAACCTTAGAAATGATTTGATATTGAGAATGAAACATTAATAACACCCTCAGTTGATGACGATGAACCTCAAATAGTTGAAGAAGAATTAAGATGCTCACTTAGATAAAAAAAAAGAAGAAAGTTGCAATGGATGAGGAAATGTAGTCAATAAGAAAGAATCATGTTTAGGATTTAGTCGATCTTCCTCTGGGCCGAATGACTATTGGGAATAAGTGGATTTTCAAAATCAAGAGGAAAACAGATGAATCGATACAAAGCTTGACTAGTTGCAAAAGAATATACTCAAATGCAGGTTATTATTTTTGAAGAAAAACTGAGTACATCTTAAAAGTGAAGATCATGGAAGATCGATCAAAAAGTCTTTTGAGTTTGTCTCAAGAGGCTTATATCAGTAAGATGCTATAATACTTCAATATGTCGAATTGCAACATTGTATCCCAAGACTTTTAAAGAAATAGCCGAAATGACAGAAAAAATCATATGCTAGTGCTATTGGTAGTTTAATATACACTATATTGTGTACTTGTCCTGATATAAGCTATGTTGTTGGCTTGATTAGGCGTTTCCAGTTAAGCCTAAGATCGAGACACTAGAAAATGGTGCAGAGGATATTAAAATACCTTAAAAGGATAACATATTATTATATCTATTTCTAAGGATCTAAGATGAGCCTGAAGGGCTATACAAATGCAAATTGAATGGGAGACCTTGATGACAGAAAATTCACATCTGACTTCTTGCTAAATGGTGGTGCCATCACATGAAATAGTAAGAAGTAGGCTTATGCTGCCTTGTTGACAATGAAAGTTATGTGGCTTGACTTGTGTAGCCTTGTTGACAATAGAAGTTATATGGCTGGGTTTGTGTAGCCTAGTCAACAATGGAAGTTATGTTGCTTACGCAGCTGATGTGTAAGAAGTTGTCTAGTTGAGAAGATTCCTGAAGATTCTAAAGATTGTTGAGGATAGTATGAGTCCTATTACAATGTTCTGTGACAGTCAAGATACTATAGTTTTTTTCTAATGATCCTACATATCGCAGCAAAGACAAACATATAGAAATTAAGTATAATTTTATAAGGGATATTATTGGCAAGAATTAGATAGTTCTTGAGTGCATCCCTACACATAATATGCTTACATATCTTTTTACTAAGTCATTAACTAAAAAGTTATTTCAAGGATATGAAAAATCTTTGTAATTTTATAAAATGTAACATGTAAAATGTCATGATTTATTCAGTGTATATGTTGTTATATTTTGGATTAAAGTCTCGATGAGCATGTTGACAGGTTGAGATTGGTCCACTCACATAGACAATCATCTTTATTTGTTAAATATAAATAGAGGTATGACTGTTATTTATGGGACATCTTATGTAGTTATGAATAGAGGCATATCTATAAGTTAAGACCGCCTTGACAATTGTGTCAAGATGAGATCATTTGTGTAATGATCAGAGTAAATGAACTCACTATTTATTGAATCTTCTTAAGGCCAGATTGGAATTCATATGTTGAATTCAAAATTAAACATTAGGTATGTCTAAATCGAAATATGTACGATGTTAAATTTTAAGAAAAACATGCATTCATTTTAGTAAAGAGAATAATATCATAGCATATGATTCATACCATATGTGCTATGATGCCAACAAGGGTAGTAGGAGAATGGATCCCTACTTCTCTATTATGTGAGATCCTTGAGATTATAAGTTAATCTCAATTTTACCCTCAGTGACTATTTAGCTGTCTACTTGAAGTTCTAATCAATGTATATTACTTTAGCGTGTTTCCTATTGGTTATGGGTGATTCAGTCTGTAGAGCATAACTTAGAAAACGACTGATTAGAATAAATAGATTTTAGCTAGAAAGGAAAATTAAATAGATGTACATCTTTTGATGTTATTCACTAGTCCACCCATTTCTGTTATGTATAGAAATGATTGTGAATATTTAAATATGGAACATGATCCTGACATAATAATCATTATGAGGGATTATAGATGTTCATATTGATATAAATAAAAATAATTTAATCTGGGGTAAAGACAAGTTATTGGCGTCTCTAATTCATTTTATAGAGCAGCTATGTAAGATGTAATAATCTCTTAGCAATAATTGCTCAGTGTGCTTATTGTCGCACGAACCATTTTCCCTAAAGTATGAATTGAATGTTCTTATTTGATATTTGAGACTAATTAATGTTTTGCTCTGGTCTTTGTGACTTGATTATAATATAGTCTATGTGATTTACATGATCTTTGTGACTAGTTAACCTTTATAGATTGACTTGGACGAGTGAGAGATGTTAGAGTTAGGAAGGTGAGAAGACGTCTCTTCCCCTTCCACTTCCAATCCATTCACCTTCTTCCATCAATTAAGGAAGGGGAAGAAACCTTCTGCACCTATATAAGGTCATCCAAAGCAATCTAAAGGAGTTCATCATAAGTGTGAAGGAAGAATACAAGAAAAGGCTTGGGATTTGGTTCGTGAAATCTAGAAGAATTTTTCGATTCGTTCGTAATTGTTCTTCTGATGACAAGTGGAGATCAAATCTACTACAGAAGATCACTTAGAGTTTTACAGATTTCATATTTCTATAATTCATGCATTTAGATCAACACAATCAACCCAATTGATGCCTATCATCGACCGTCTAGCTACCCTAGTCAATCTTTTAATCTCACCTACTTTTCTAATCTATTTTTGGTAGCTTTTTTGATGTAAAACCGTCCAAGGTCCGTTCCAGCTTTTAGAAAGGAAAGATGAATGCAGTTGACCTTCCGAACTACCTGTAAAGCCCATCAGTAGCCTCCGTTGACCTCCAACTCAATTGGGATGTATTATTAATCTAATTTGATCAACCCTTGCATCAAAATATGTTACTTTGAAATGAAAACTCGTCCACTCTTCGAAGGAAATCATTGAATCCAAACCAAGAACTCTCACCGACTCATCTCGACTAAAGTGCTTGTAGCTTGTCCGAATAGGCGCCTTAATTCGGTTTGCAGTTCGTTCACGATGTAGATGACAGAGTCATCCTACTTCTTGCCATTGGACATCACAATTCAGTAGTAATTGTTAGCCCACTTTGTTCATGAACTCATCAGACCTACTAGTCTTGCCTAGTCGTCTTACTTTACTAGTCAATCCTTACGACCCACTTGTCCATGCTCATGTTAGCAATGAAATATTAGAGTCTAAAAGTTAAAAATGAAAATAATATTTGAAAACTTTCTCATCAAACATTTGAGTTTTTTCAACCCCTATAAATTAAATCTACACTTGTTCTTACCAAACCATGACACATAATCACATTACTCATTTTGGAAGCCAACCAACATCTACCTACTTGCAGCGATCGATCTATATATAAACACCATCACCTAGCTTCATCCTCGCATCAACTCACTGCCTTAGCTCTTAATTATATTCATATCGACTCCACTTGCCTAGCTCCCATTCCATGGCTTCCCTTTTCAGTCTCTTTGCCATGGCAGTCCTGATTGCCTCCTTTGGGCATTGCCACGCAGCTCGGCGTCTCCTTGACACAGCACCGGCTGCTGCACCCCCGGCCGGCTTAGCAGTCCCAACCCTACCAATGCCAACACTTCCGGCAGCACCACCGATGCCGGTGGTGCCAACCGTTCCGCAAGTCTCAGCACCATTGATGCCGAATAACCCGATGCCAACCATCCCAGCAATGCCGGTGGCAGG
>JBBMJZ010413102.1:15191856-15209015 GCA_037833815.1 Zingiber zerumbet | reverse complement strand
TATCTACAATATAAACTAAGATGTACAACTATATTTACCATAAATGCAGATATTTGACCAATGTGACTCTTTATTTCTAATAAATATTTATACCAAAAGCTAGACTTTTAGTATACATCCTAACAATAGCCGTTGGTGAGCGTCTTCTCTGAAGCATTCCTCTCCAGCGACTACAGAACTTCCTCTCCACTTCTTACAATGATTTCTCATAGGTTCACGCCAGATCTTGAAGCTTCTTGGAGTAAAGTGTTGATGCACTTCCAAGGTCAAGAGACGTTCCATGCAAGGAGAAGTAAGCTACGATTTTTGTAAATTTTGTAAGATTTGTATTGTATAAGCTTGTTTTTCTTTTCACATCATGTGGTAAGCTGTAGCGGTGGATGCATATAAGCATTGAAATCTAGCAATTAATGGAAAGTAATACATCACTTTCCAAGCAATTTTTTTTTTCTTTTTTCCTGGTATGCGAAAACCATGCTTATAACGAGGGTGAGTACATATTTTGTATTCACTTAGTTTGTTGTTTCATTCAAAAATATCATACAATTGTTTATATAACAACCAATCTTTTCTATAGGCAAATCTAAACCTCTAACCAATTTCTTTGTATTATAGAAGCTATCAGTCATATGTTATCAGCAGGGAGGAACTTTGATATCAATTGATATATGTCATAATAACATTTTTTTGAAAAATAATATTCTGCTTTATATTCAATAACCTTGCCATAGCTGATAATTGAGAATGACAGAAGGAATGCTTTTCCACAATTCTCTTTCACTAGTCTTTAATATTTCATATAATTGTTCATATCTAGGTGTTGATATCTCATCTATATTAGAATAATCAACTATATTTATCACATTGTAAACCATTGATTGCATTGTAACATCATTAGTTGATGATTTCCCCAATAATAGTTGTGCCAGATGATGAACCATCAGAAAGTTTAATTGGTTTATACAAATAAGTCTCTTCGTGATAGTACCAATTGTAGTAATTTGACACAAAACTTTTTACATATATATGTACTTTCACGATATCCTCATCATGGAAGACTCTATTTCTACATTTGGAATGATTACACGGACACCGTAACTCGGCACCATTCATATATTCTGAATGACTCTTAACAAAGTTCACAAACTGTTCAATTTCAGTAATAAAATCATCTCTAATAAATCTATTATTTAATCGATTACACATCCAAACTTTGTTCATATACATTGTCACCTAATAAAATACAATTTCATACAATTTGTTACAAAGTACATGATTTGCTAAAACTATTAAATTGAGAATAAAAAATTATGTTAGATGTAAATATACCAACACTAAAATAATAAAATGACTATATCATGTTATACATCTAAATTCGTCCATGTAAAATAGCATATAGATATTGTTTAATAAATTA
Source organism: Zingiber zerumbet (assembly GCA_037833815.1). Taxonomy (NCBI): domain Eukaryota; kingdom Viridiplantae; phylum Streptophyta; class Magnoliopsida; order Zingiberales; family Zingiberaceae; genus Zingiber; species Zingiber zerumbet. The sequence continues at coordinate 15,207,598 of JBBMJZ010413102.1, read as the reverse complement.
TACCTAAAAATATGTAGTCCAACCGGAGAAGGGCAACAAATACAGTATACTACAAAATAAAAAATAGTTATAATTAATCACAAACAATGATAGGTTAGGACAAATTCACGGTAAGACCAACAGCTGCTAACCAAGCAGGCAGTCGCGACCAATAGGTGGTGGTCGACCACGCTGCCAACCACCACCAATAGTTGTTGGCCGCCCAACCTGTGTGCTGGCGGCTGGCAAAGAAGCCAGCCAGGTGCTGGCGGTCGGCAAAGAAGCCAACCGGGTGCTGACAGCTAACACAATCGCTAACCACATGTTGGCGGTCGACACAACTGCCAGCCACATCTTATGCCAGTCGTTAGTTGCTATCAGCGTTAGGAAGAGGGGGGGGGTTAGAGGGACTTACCGGAGAATCACCCGAGTGCTGGAGATTTGGGAAAAAGGAACTGATGCCGCGCGTGAGTGTGAGGAAAAGGAAATCGGGGTGGTGCTTTAATTTTAATCGGACTTATCGACAGAATAAGATTCTGTCGATAGTCCGTCGGAGATTACCAACAGAATATAGATTCCACCGGTAATTCCAAATGGAATTACCGGTGAAATATAGATTCCGTCAGTAATCGTATTTGATATTACTAATAGAATAACAATTCTATCGGTAACCCAAAGTTATGTCGGTGGAAATTAAATTCTATCGGTTATTATCGACGGAATGTGATTGTCATCGGGAATTTATTTGATATTACCGACAGAGAAAAACATTCCTTTAGTAATCCTAAGCATCTTGACAGAAATTAAATTCCATCAATAATTACTAATAGAAATTAAATTTCGTTAGTAATCCTAGACAGCTCGACAAAAATTAAATTTAGTAAATTCTATTAAAAATTACTGACGGAATTTAATTTTTATCAAATAAATAAATAAATAAATAAATAAATAAATATATATATATATATATATATATATATATAATCTTAAATTTTTAGATATAATAATTAATAAATTTATTTTTTAAAAAAGATGAGCTTTAATATTATTAATATTTCCGTGTCATGTATTTTTGAATGTATTAAATAGTAAATATTATTATATCATGTTTTTTAATAATTAATATTCATATTTTTTTATTTTATTTATATTTTTAAATTAATTAATTTTTTATATCAATTATAATTGATCTTCAGCTCATATAATTTTGAATGCCAACAATGCTTCTGATAGATATATTTATCCTAGCAACCATTTACATAAAAAAAATGACACAAATCTAGTGTAGTAATTACTCATGTAAGTGTACCAATCCGGAATCCGGAGTGGCTGCAATCTTTTTACCATGGCCGTGTTGCAAGTTGCAAGAACATATGTACCCTAGTCCAGTAGTCCCTCGTGGCAAGGTGGCAAAATAGTCTGATGATTCTTTTAAACGGCGATGTTTTAATTCCCAGTGACGTCCACATTCACGGATACATGTCACAATCTCCCGCCAAGTCACTAACAGCATAACCCACTAGGAGTATCCAAATAATCGACTTATCCTATGAGTGCGGCCCCCATGCCGTCGTAAAAAGGGTCTCATTGCTGGGGACAAATAGGAAGGCGGGTGCCGGAAACAGGGGTGTACAGAAGAAAGGCTCCGTCAAAAAAAAAGAATTTCTCTTATCCGTTGACTGGAGAAGCCAGACATTTGCCACGAGTCTATCACGTGCCACCATTCAAATAGTAGCCGCATTTATGAGCACCAACAGCCCGTCGCCCACTTCCACATCCCTTCGCCTGATCTCTCCCTCCGCCATTAAAAGCGAGCAGGCAGCTCATTAAATTGAGGCATGCGACCGCCATTAAGGAGCTCCACCTCATCACCATCCACCTTCTCTCTCCTCCGGCCACCGCCGCCCGCCGTTGGCTATTTCAACCGGTCGGGCGACAGCAGCGCCTCCGGGTCCCCGCATCGCATCCGACTGGAGGAAAACGCCGCCGACAACGACGACGACGGCAGAGCCGCCGCTCGCACGGACAGCGATATCGACGATGGGCTCGTCATCGACCTGCTCCTCCGCGCCGACGGCCCCGCGCCGAAGCTCAGCCGCCCGCTCGGCTCCGATGAGAGCGGGAAGAACCCGCGGCGCTTGAAGAAGGCCGGGGATTTGGCGAGACGGGAGGAGCGGAAGGAGAACACCCGCGACGCGGAGGACCCGCAGAAAGGAGACGGCCAACGCTTGCTCCAGAAACCCCCTACTCGCCCGTGGCGGTGCCGCCACGGAGACGCCGTGGATGGTTCTAGAACCATCCGATCCGCCTCCATACCCCGGTCGAAGCCGTCGGAGTAGGATCGCTTGAGGAGGAAATCCCGCTGGCCGACAGCGCGGGCAGGGGACACCTCTGAAGAGACCGCGATCTCGTGATCGGGTTGCTCCGGCGGTATTGCGGCGGTGTCGTTAGGGTTTACCGGGGTCAGAATCGGGGGATCGACAAGGAAAATGTCATCGAGGCTGGGGCGGATCCGGGCGGCGCGGATTGGGGCGAAAGGAGGGATCTCGCGGAGGAGGAGCACGGCGGCGCGGCAGAGAGGGCAGGTGGCGTGGGAACGGAGCCACACGTCGATGCAATCCGTGTGGAAGGCGTGGGCGCACAGCGGCAGCGTGCGAAGCGCATCATCATCTTCGAACTCCAGCAAGCACACCGCGCACTCCCGATTGGTGGCGGCCAGGTGCTTGGCTTTGGTTCGCGAGAAGAGCGACACCGGCAGCGCCTTGATCGCCGCATCGTCGAGGCCGTAGGCGGAGAGAAAGATCTCGGACGAGTCGAAGGAGGCAGCGCCGACGCCGCCGAAGGGCTGGGGCGATTCCAAGTCGGAGACAGAGGCCGTCGACTGGAGGAGCCGCCGTCGCCGCCTCCACCTCCGCCAGCGGCGGTGTAGACGGCTCAGATGCCGGGAGACCACCCCAGCGTAAAGCACGATGAGGATAGCGGTGCCGACGACGGCGACCATGGCGATGAGCGGGGGGCTGAAGTCCGGGGTGACCCGCGCCTTAGGTGGCGAATCACCTCCGCCGCTGCTTCCGATCGAGGGGGAGGGCCCCCAAGCGAAATCGTAGAAAGCAGCGGCCGCGACCGGGGCCGCCGCGGGTGTCTCAGCCGTCGTCTTCATCACTGGTAACAAACTACGCAAAGAAACATCGTAAGAATCCTTCGCTCGATCTTTATTTTGTCCTCGCGTTGCCTTCCGCACTGTTTGTACCATCTGTTCTCGCGAGGACACCGCATTAACTTATCATGTTCCAGCAGGCTATCATAAATAAATCTCAAATTCGACGAGGCCTCCTAAAATGTTCCCGCGGGACATCGTAACAATTCGAGGTACACAACGACGGCGTTTCAGTTCTGAAGGAGCCCTGCCCTGCAGCGCATCGAGCACGTGCATAGCGCGTGACTGGCAAAGGTAATAAATGGCCCTTGCTCAGCATTTATGAATTAATTTTTCTTCTGATTTTCAAAATTGTTTCATTAGAAATAGTAAATTAAATTTGATGTATTAATTGCCGAATAAATAGGACTGGACTTTTTGCCTTTGCCCTTATCCTTTACAACCACGAAAAAGACTCAAGCATCATGTCAACACATAATGGCACTTGATTGAGATTGGACCTGGTGAACCCCAAGCACAGCAGTTCATACAATCGGTTGAACATAAAACGCACTCATTTAGTCGCAAATAAAACATATGCAGGAGAAGCCATAATTGTGGATTATGCAAAGAATAAAGATACAATATTTGTATCAATAACTGATTTATTAATCATTTATTGTAAAAACGTCTGGTACACTACTACAGAAATAAAGATCAATATCTGCATGGTATATGTATTTATAGTAGTGAGACTTGATTTGGTGCGTTTCTTGACAGAACCGATAGAGCCTGAGAAGCCAAAATGTCAAAACAGCGAAAACCACTTAGCTGGTTAGTAGAAGTTTTTTTTATATGTATATGAATCTTATGGACACTTGAACTAGAATCTTCCTTCACGCTACATTTGTGCACTGTCTTTAAACACTTTGATGTAGAAACCATTTTGTTGAACTAAATGAAATAACCCAATTGATTGAGCTAATGAATTAAGGAAATAGATTGAATTAAACGGCGTATGGTAATTATAAATTAAATGAAACGGCCCACTTAGTTAAATAAAGAGATATAATTAAACTAAATAATGGCTTCTATATGAAAATTATATTTAAATCGGTAGCACTTGTTGGAACTAATTAAGACACCTATTGGAGTTAAATGGTGGCAATTGTAAATTAATAGGAAAAAATTCGATACAAAAAATTTAACTTAATAAAACTGCTTTAGAAAAGGGTGTTCACCGGATTCTAGCGAAGGGATCTTCATCCTCTTGTATGGGAGATGTAGGACAAGAGACGATCGCTCAACATCTGAAGTGAAGAAGTGATCATTTACATGTTCAACAGTGATCAATGATCAAGTCCTAAGGAGTGTTGATTAAATCTGCAAACAACATTAAAGAAGACTTAAAAACTTATTATTTAACTATAATAATAACAAAAAAAAAAATCTCTTTTTTCTATATATCTTCACATCTTTCTGTTTCTACACTCGCTTATTTGTTATTTATTCGTTACTCATTACTGGTATATTATTTTTTTTTTTTTTTTTTGGAAAATTTGCATGCAATCCCTAATGGCAAATAAAATTTTACATGCAGTTTCCAATGGTAAAATTCTTTGTTTCCACTTCCTGGTCAAAAAAGTTTACCTAATTACCTCTGATATTTTTAAGTATAAAAAAGTTTAAAAATGAGTATAATTCCTTTTAAGTTTAGTACATTAAATTAAAATCTAGTATATTTTTTTATCAAATTGAGCACGATTCTTTTTCCACCTCAATTAGATAGTAAATATACTAGATTTTCTTTAAATGATACTCAATTGAATGAAAAATATATTAGATTTACTTTAAATGGTGCTCGATTTAGAAGAAATTATACTTGATTCTAATTTTAAGTACTGAATTTAACAAGATTTATATTCGTTTTTAAACTATTTATACCTAAAAAATATGAGGGGTAATTTTGATAGAAAATATACTCGATTCTAGTATAGAGTGCTGACTTTAAAAGGAATTATACTCATTTTAATATATTTTCTATTAAATTGAGTATGATTATATTAAAGCATGAAAAAAGTCATACTCAAATTAATAGAAAATATATTCTATTTAAGTGTAAAATGCTGACTTTAAGAGGAATTATATTTATTTTTATATCTTTAGTACTTAAAAAATCTAAGGACAATTAGGTAACAATATTTATATGAGGAAGTTAAAATAAATAAAAATTTGTATGTAAGGAGTGGAAATAAAATTTTTTATGATTAGGGACTGCATGTAGGTTTTGATTGAAGATTTTTTTTTTAATTTATCGATTTTTTTTAATGAAAGTTACTAGTATATTAATTAACTTTAGTTTAGACCGTTCAATTAAAAAAAAACTAAATTTTAAGGTTATCAGTGTTTTATCGAGCCGTGTAGGTAACTTTATTAATAACTTAAATCATGTATTTAATTTTTAATGATTGTAGGTTATCAGTGTTTTACCTTTGCTCATTTACTTTAATGATTGTTTCAGTGTAGTAATCAATTATAGTATTTTTTTTTAAAAAATAGATAGATTTTTTTTAAAGGTTAATTTATATTTTAAAAAATTACTATTTTTAATATATTATGTCAAATTAATATTTGAGGGTATGAATATAATTATGAGAACTAGACGAACACATGACACTTGGTTACATGTCATTTCGAGTTCACTAAGTTCATTAGTCGATTTTGATTAAAATCAATTAAAATTGACTGATAGACCTAGAGAGTTTGAAATGATATAAAATTATATCTTATGTGTTCATCTAGTTGTCCTGATTATATCCATGTTTTCAAATATTAATTTGGCATAATATATTAAGAGAAATAATTTTTTAAATACAAATTAATCTTTTTTAAAAAATCAATTACTTCAATATAGTAACCATACTTTTCGCATAAACAGTAATCGGAATTGAGGACTACAATGCACCAATAGATTAAAAAGTTTGATTTGAATTTTAAAATTCATTGCTCTTAGACAAACACATATGATACGATTTTATGTTATTTCGAGCTCTTTAGATTTATCAAATAGTTTTGATTGATTTTGACCCAAATTGGTTGATGAACTTAGAGAGTTCGAAATGATATAGAATTAGCTCCTATGTGTTCATCTATTTTTTCTAATTATATCCATATATTCAAATATTAATTTGATATACTATATTGAGATCAAGGATTTTTGTTTAACACAAATAATATTTTTCGGACACATTCATGTTAAAAAAATCATTTCTCTCTATATAATATGTCAAATTGATGTTTGAGAAAATAAATATAATCAGGAGAATTAGACAAACACATAGTATCTAATTCCATGTCATTCCAAGCTCTCTAGGTTCATCATCAATTTTGGCTTGTTTTGACTAAAATTGATGGATGAACTTAGAAAACTCGGAATAACATGGACCATGTCTTATGTGTTAGACAGGTAGAGGGCTAGAGGAGAGGGTGAATAACTTCGTTTTCTTCTTCAATGATGACTACGAAGATCTTCACAATGTTAACATTTTTGATTTACTTAGTCTCCACCTCCTTCAAGTGACTAATCCAAGGATCCACATTATATATACGAGCACAAATCTCCTGGACCACTTTTTTGTAGTCCAGGGGATGTGCCACTCGTATTTACGGCCAGATCATGGTCGCGATCAGACCGTAAATGGTTGCGATTTCTTCCTGGGTTCACCATCCCCACTAGATTATAGTTTTTGTTCGGAGCGGGCGGCCGGAGGCCGCTCGAAGGCCTCCGGTGGTGGATAAGTGGCCAGGTTACTAGACGGCGAGCGAGGGTGTCCTCCGGGCGCCCTCCGACCTCCCTCTCCGAACAAAAATTATAACCTGGTGGGGACAGTGAACCCATGAAGGAATCACAACTATTTGCAGTCGGATCACGCTCACGATCTGGTCACAAATACGAGTGGCACATCCCCTGGACCAAAAAAGTGGTCCAGGAGATCCTACCTCTATATACACAGTTCTACTATGAACACACTCCCTCTTCGAAGAGAAGAAGTCTGACACAAGCTCAAATAAGAATACAACAAGAATAAGGAAATAAATATACAATTCAATGAGAACCTTACTTTCTTGATCTCTTATTGTTTGAAAATGCCTCCTGTTGACTTGAAAACGCAACAACACTTCGCTCCAAATTCACCAAGAGCCGGTGGTGAAAACCCTAGACAAACTCCCTTTTATATGGACGTTGTTTGAACTATTTTGTCTCCCAATTGATTATGCTTGATTGTCACATCAGTCGATCATCCAACAACATGTAGAACAATTTTTTTTTTTCAAATTCCTAATCGATCAGTGAGTCATACCAATCAATTTGGCAACTTCTAATCAATTGCTCTAATGAATTCAAAGGCTTTTGTTCTTTGCGAAAACATTCCAATCGATTGCCCTTATCAATTGGCTTAAGATTGCCCAATCGATTCCCAAGTTCTCTGTTCTTTTGTCAAAAAGGCATTAATCGATCGGTCAGGCCTTAATTGATTACCTCAATCAATTACAACCTTTTATGTTCTTCGCGAAATATAGCCCAATCAATTATTCTAATCAATCGACAAGCTTTCTCTTCTCATGACAAAATAGCTCCCAATTATCGATTGAAATGGAGCTTAATCGATTGCCCAATCGATTTCCAACCAATCAATTGGTCTGACTAAATCGATTACAACCTCTTCTGTTCTTCGTGAAATATAGCTCAATCGATTACCCTAATCGATCGACAAACTTTCTCTTCTCGTGACAAAACATCTCTCAATCAATTGAAACAGAGCTTAATCGATTGCCCAATCGATTTCCAAGTTCTTTGTTCTCGCAAACAATAGCTCAATTGATTGCCTAATCTATTGGATCTATCCGAATCTATTAGCCAATTGATTCCCAACCCTAACAACCGAAATCTAAGTTTAGGGTTTCCTTACCTAACATCCGATCAATCTTGACTTGTCAGGACTTCTTCGCTAAGTGTTCGGTCAACCCTTGATCCACTTGAACTTTCCCTTGCCTAGCCCCGTTAAGACTTCTGATCACCAAATATCCGGTCAACTTTTGACCCACGTGGACTTTTTTCTTGCCCACTAGGACTTCCATTGTCTAGTTCCCAACTATGTTTTCCATTGCCTAGCCCGCTAGGACTTATATTGCTTAGTTCCCAACTAAGTCTTTACTATCTAGCTCCGTTAGATAGTACTTCCACTACTTTGTTCTCAACTAGGTCTTCTCCGTTGTTTAATATTCAGTTAGGATTTTTCGTTGTCTAACCTCTAGTTAGGACTTTCTTATTACTTAACCTCTAGTTAAGACTTTCTTATATATGTATTCAGTCACCCCTTGACCTACTTGACTTCTTTCCCACCTATTGTCAAATATCAAAACTCAAGTTCGAACCAACTTGAGCTTAATCAAACTAGTCAATCTTGATCCAAGGATGATTGCACCAATATTATGTGCTTGTCTAATTCTCCTGATTATATTCATATCCTCAAACATCAATGATTTTTTAAATTCGACTAAAATCATTTGATGAATCTAAAGATCTCGGAATGACATGAAACTATATTTTATGCATTCATCCAGTTCTTTTAATTATATTTATACACTCAAATATTAATTTGATGTAATATATTGAGAGTAATGATTTTTAAATATAAATATTTTTTTTTAAAAAAAAAATAAGTTAATCAATAGTTAGAGCATCCATATTAGTTTCTCTATTATTATATCTAAAATTTAGGATAAATGGCTCACTTTATTAAATTTAGACCATCACTTTTCACTACACATTACATCAATCATCCTTAATTTTTTATCATTTTCTTCTCTTTTTTCTATTTTTTATTATTATATTTATGAAATGAGTGGAATGAGAGAGATTAAAAAAATATTATTTTATTTTTAGGATAAGGTTTCATTCCCTAAATTTAGAAAATTACTATTCATCAAATCTAAATTTAAGGAATGGATAGAGTAGTTGATGTAAAAGTTTTTTAGCTATCCTATTTAAAATTTAGGATAACATTTTAAATAGGATAATTGATATGAATGCTTTTACACTGTACTAATTGATTGAGGTAAATGAAGGGTAAAATGAATATAGGGTTTGTGATTTGATCATTTTAAACATTAGGTATATAATTTGGATAATTGGTAAAGTTTACGTGGTTCGATAAACCTATTTTTATCATCTTCCGATGTTTCTATATTTTTGAGTTTTGTTGATTTTCCCGGCACCCATCTTGTCCGTATGATTATTAATTTACCGACCAATCTAATTTTGGAAACACTAATATGAATAGCTACTCGATCGTATTTGTGAATACAAATAATTTCTAGGCTTCGTTTATTTGGACAGAAAGTCAATAGGGGAGCTATTAACTGCGATTGACATGGAGAATGCAGTGGAAACTTGAAAATACAACAAAATACATGATTGATTTTATTTGGTTTATCGCTTCCCAAGTGGCTACGTCCACTGTCATCACTAACCTTTCTCGGATACTTTTTGAATGTGAAAAAAATCTTTTACAATCTCGTGTATACAATTATACAAGGACAAAACGAAGTTACAAAGACAATCGGAAGAAAGACACTTTACAAGCGCAGGTTTTATCTTAGATGCTTCTTTGTCATTTTGAATTGTCTTTTGATAATAGGAAATGGAGTAATACTTCATGTTCAACCTCTCAACAATTGCTCCTTCGATATTCTTCGAAACTTTGTTTTTTAGGATTGATTTTTACGTATCAGTTGACTAATTTTACTCATCGGTCATTTGATTCATTGTATATGCGAGCGTTGCTCTGAAATGTTAACTCAACGGCTACATCCATCTTAACATCAGTCGACTGTTGTTTCAATCGAGTTCTAAAATTTTTGTTTGCTCGAACAGTGACATTAGTTGATTGTTACTACTATACACCAGTCTCAGTTGACTGTAATTAGTAGAGTTTTCAATCGATTTTTGAAACTTACGGTCTCTATACAATATAATGCTAGTAATTGACTGATTAAATCTATTAATCGATGACACTGTAGTAAATTAATGTAGTGATTTATTGTTTATAATCGACTGTTCACAATGTTGAAAAATCCTCTCAACCTATTAGGACTTTATTTTGTTTGACATTCGATCAATCTTGATTTGTTGAGATTTTTCCTTGTCTAACATCCGATCAAACTTTGACTTGTCGAGACTTTCTTGTTGTCTTGCATCCAATCAATTTTGACTTGTCGAGATTTTTATGTTGTCTAGCATCCGATCAATTTTGACTTGTTAGGATTTCTTCGTTGCCTAGCATCTAGTTAATCTTAAACGGTTGGAACTTTCTTATTAAATAGTATCCGGTCAATCTTGATCTGTTGAGACTTCTTTAATGCCAAACATCTGGTCAATTTTAACTTGTTGTAACATGCCTCATATCAATTCCCTACCAAACTTCTGATCATTAACTGTTCAGTCAACCGTGATCCATTTAAATTTTTCTTTAGTCAATTCTACAGTTAAATATCGATCAACCTTGATCTAATTGACTTGTCGCTCTAGTCAACAAATATATTGATCAAACATCGAAATTAACTTGAGTCTATTTAAACTTAGTCAATCTTGATCCCAGATTGATTGCACCATTAGAAATACCATAATAGCAAATTAATTAATTAATTCACCATTAAAATCCCAGAATAAATAAGATAGAGAAATAAAATTACTAAATAAATATTATTAACTTTATCAACCTGAACAGATGTTGATTGCCGAAGCATTAATGAATTGTTTTTGCTGGTTTTCAAAATCGATTTATTACAAATGGCAAATCAAATTTGAAGAATTAGTTGCCGAACAAATAGGACTCGACTTTTTATTTTTCCTTGGCAGCCAATAGAACAGGCCGCCTTTGCCATGAGTAGTTACAATAAATTAAATCTTTCATCGCAGAAATACTCAAATAACATGTTTTAACACATAATAACGCTCTTGAACCCCACCCAAGCAGATTACTTCATATAATTAATAGGAAATAAAACACAACCATTTAGCTAGGCTATAATTATGAATCATGCAAACTACAGACACGCATCAATAAACAATAAGTTTGGTACTAGAAAAATAAAGATCAATATCTATACCTGCACAGTTTATGTATTGATAGGTCATGGACTTGGAGGAGTTAGCTTCTTTCTTTGGTTTAGGAGCATAATTGTTCCTTGCTGGAGGTTGACCACACACTCTTCTAGCTTCTGCAGGAAGAAAATCGTATTTGTTTGGTTTAGGAGCATAATTGTTCTTTATCCCATTATGCATCTGACGTTTATTCATGGGTCATTAATATAGCAAATCTATATTTTTTTTTAGGAAGAATATCACATTTGGTCAATTGCTTCCCTTGGGGCGTCATCGGCACAGGCTCAGGCTCAATTGGCCCTCCCGAGGCAGCAACAAATACACCAAGGTGAAGGAGATGATCGCCTTGGTCGTGAAGCGAAGAGGACGACCATGATTGAGTACAATTCCTTTTTCATTTAACCAATCGATTGAGAGTTATACTAATCTATTGAATTAGGCTGAATTGATTGAGTCAATCAATTCAACCTAAATTAATCAACGGTAAATCTATATGGCCAGAATCTGGCTGGCCAGAATTGATTTATAATGCTTGCATGTAATTAATATGCATAAGTGAAATTACCAAAATGTCCTTGATAATGACTTACAAAGTGTATTCTGGCTGGCCAGATTCTAACCATTTAGCAATGTCCATTAATCAATTGGTATGAGCTCTCAATCTTTTGATCAAGTAGAAAAAGAGTAATATACTATATTATAATTTATATATGCTAAATTTAGGAAAAATTATATTATCTTGATTTTTTTTATTAAAAAACTGAAGATAATTAGATAAATGAGAGTTTTATGAGAGTTAAAAGTTTATATGCAATGGTAATAATTTTTTTTAATGTTAGGATTAAATTATAGAAACTGTAAATTAATAATAATAATAATAAATTATACACAAAATGGTTAATTTATTATTAATTAATTCACTATTAAAATTCCAAAGCAAATAAAATTGAGAAATAACATGACCAAATAAATTAATATTATTTAGCAATCAAACAAAGTTCGAATGCTCATATTATATAAACTTTTTTTCTAAAACACATTACATTTAATCAAATAAAATATTCTTACTAATACAAATGTAAATGTCATTTCAAGATGAGCAATTGCGGATATGAAAGCAAGTAAAGGGAGAAAGGGAAAACAATCCTGACATGTTGCAATCTTAGTCAATTAGATACACGTTAATCTCAAAGATCAGTCAATTAAACAGATACATAACACAAAATTAATGGAGGTTGACCATTTGCCAATCGAAGATTGTCAAACCACATTTAATTTATAATTATTTTTCAAACATATAATTTCTATATTTTATTTATGAATACTTAATTTATTCCTTCAGATTTCTTTTCATTGAACTCCAACAAAACTTGCTAAACTTAGAAACACCACTAGCATATATATTAAACATTATTACAAACATTAAAAAATTTACACTCGCCTCCCCCCATATTTTATTACTTTTCTAAAATAAAAATAAAAATTCCCTTTAGAATTTCGAAAGTGACATAGAGTCCCTCAAACTTTTAAAATTCTAAAGGGCATTTTTAAAATAAGGGGGAAATATATTATATAAATTTATCGATATAATATATTTATCAGCCTATTTAGTTCAATTATGCTTCTCTTGCGTATAAATGTAGTCGGTGTGTGCCACCAAGGTCCTCCTCATCAAGCATTCATCCTCTTCTTCTCCATTACCACACCCTTCTAGTTTCTCTTCCATCACCTCCTTTTCCAAAACCTATAACCAATAATAAAAAAAAACATATCAAAACAAAATCAAATCAAGAAAAAAGTTTTTTTCCCCTTAAAAAATGAGGGAAAAACACATACCTTGGAGTTGTCTTCCTTTGGATGATCAATTGGCACTGACCTACTTGCATGAACTAAAGACACAAAGAGGAGGAGAGCAATGAACAAAAACATGATCTTTTTGGAGCAAAATGCCATGCTTTATTACTTGGGGATTAAAAAAAACTAGGGTTTGTAGTTGCACTAGAGAAAGGTTGAGGCATGGAAGTGGAGATGGAGAGGGTTTAAATAGAGCATGTGGAGAGGTGTACCTTTTTTTTTATTAAGGGAAAAATATATATATGAAAAAGAAAACTTATTTTGCAATAAATGCTTTCCCATTTGGTGTCTGATTTGGAGCCTCAAATTGGATTAATTAATTGCATTGTATTAGGGAGGGGAAGATGTCTATGCATTTAATTCCATTCAATGAGTTCCCATCCTAAATGCAATATTTGGAGTTTTAGCTAGAGAGGTTTGGGGAGGAAATGGATTGTCTTTAACATTTTACCAAAAAACACATCTAAATTTTAGAAATTATTAAAGGGTGTACTATATTTTAATATATATCTATAAAGAGCATACTTTTATCTAAAAATATATCTTTCATATTATCAATTATCAGTCTGGCTTGCTGCCTTTGGTGGCATGACTAAACCATGGAAAGAGGTTATGGTCGCTTCAGCAGATCTTCTAGATAGTTTTCCATTGTCATAAATTATAAGAGACTTCGTCCAACAAGAACAATATAAGTAAGAAAAATATAGGTAAGAAAAGATTAAGTTTATTAACAAGGTATTCTATATTAATTGAGAATCAATCATAAGTCCCCTCGGAACGTCTAGTCGTTAGTATATGAGGTATTATTATCAGATAAAATACCTCTCTTTGTACTAGTCACTATTCTAAAGGCTAATAATCCGGTTAGTAACCGTCCGTGATTTATCTTCTCCGTGTTGACCTTAAGACAAATTGACAGAAACACTAAGAGTGAATGTATTCACCTTTTACCATAATTGAGAATCAATCATAAATTTATTGACGCCAAAATCCATACCTGAACAAAATACATCAGCCTGACGATATTAGGGAAATAAGTTCTTTGGTAATTAAATACCAAAAGATGATGTGGATTTTTGATAATTTTCAAAACATCTGTGGGCCCATACTATATCTTTTTGTCTTGGTTAGCGTTTATTCTCTTGGATGGATAAGTGCAGGGATATGATTCTAGAACAAATAATATGAAATGGATGTGTATGGCTGACCATTGTTCATACGCAATTTATCTAAATATATTTATTCATTTATTAGTTTTTATTATTTATCTAAGCAATTACTAAGGGAGATTGTGGAGTTGAAAAAAAAGTAAATATTTAAAGTGATAAATTGAAGTCAAGTATTATTTATTGGGACATTGACTAGAAGCAGTAGTACTTATCAATTAGTTAGTTAATTAAAAATGATTAATTGGAGTTTTAATAAAAAAAAATTTGGCAAAAATGTTGTGGGGCTCGAGTGCTTGAGCTCCGTGTTCAAATGTTTTGATATATGAAAAATTAATTTTATGACGTGTGTTGACACTTGTCGTCATTAGGAGATAAGAAATATTTTTTTAAAAAATAATAATTTTATAATGTGTGATCAAGGTGGTAAAAGACAGACTACACTCGTCCCAGTGTCCCACCAATCCGTCTCAGGATCAATACAGAGGTGGTAAATCATGAATGTTTATTAGCCTTTGGAGTAAGATTGATATATGAGGAAGGTATTTACCTTGTCTATATCAAAATTTAAATCCTAAATTTTATAATAGCCACTAGACCGTCTCAAGAAGACTTATAATATACGATCAAATGTGTAACATGAGTTGTGTCATCTAAAGGCCTTTAGGCCTACAATGAATAGGCTGCCTTAAAGCACTAGATTTTAAAGAATAAAAAACATAGAACTTAGGGTATGTAAAACCCTATTCTAAATAGGGTACGTATTTAGATAATAAATAATTATTTTTTTCTCTATTCTAAATAAACGATTTAATAGATTGATCTCAATCATTAAAGAAAGAAGAGAGGAGATAGAATGGTATATGAATATAATCAAGTCGAGTCAAGTCGAACTTTTGAATGTTTGAGTTTGACTCGTTTATAATATAATCGAGACGAACTTAAACTTTCTTTAACGAATATATTCATGTCTCACGAGCTTCTTCAAGTTTTTATCGAGCCTAACGAACTTAATAAATATATATTATAAATTTAAATATTCATTAAGAGCTAAATTATATATTTAGAGAAAATTATAATATTTTTATTAAAATTTATAATTCTATTCTAATAAATAAATTTAATATATTTATCTATATGTTTCATAAGCAGAGTGTAAAATTTATAAATTCAATATCAAAACTATTATTTTTTTATTTAAAAGTTGATTCATGACCTTAACGAACATGTTCACAAGCCAACGAGCTGAATATTGTGAAGCTTGATCTTGATTTGTATATTTTAATGAGCCTCATTAAACAAGCTTTTATTGAATCGAGTTTCGAATATATCATAAACGGTTTGATTTATTTATACCCCTAGAATGGTATAAAATTTTGATTTACACTTTTATTAAAAAAAAACACATTCAATCAAAGGGCCTTCTATAAGATCTCCTAT
>JBBMJZ010413102.1:15151036-15166580 GCA_037833815.1 Zingiber zerumbet | reverse complement strand
CGCTCGAGGGTAGCGGTCTAGGGGAGTTGCTGCTTGGCTATCAGACTTAATCATGGGCTTTCCTAGAGCAACCATTTGGGCACGACTGGTGCCACCAAGTTGTCACGCTCGACCGGACAGACGAGGTCGTCGCTCAGCTTAAGGTTTGTTTCATGGGTTTGGGCCTTTGACTGTTCTGGCCTTGACCTCCATGCCCATTATTTTTTTTTCTACTTTGACCTACTGGTGGGTCCCTTTCATCACCGCATAACAAGTCTGCCCCTCGAGTCTAGTCGAAGGAGGCCACAAGTCCGACTGACTGACGATTAGTATATTCGGGAGCTCTTTTCTTTCCGACTAGGTGTTCTAGGGTTTATAGTCGTCGTTCGACTGCCAACGTTATTTGACTTAAGATTTTATAGTCGTCGTTCGGCTGTGACGTCTACTATTCCAGGGTTTATAGCTGTCGTTTGACTTTGATGTTCTCTGACTAAAGAGTTTATAGCCGCCGTTTGACTATTGGCGTTTCTTGATTCAAGGGTTTATATCCGCCGTTCAGCTCAATTGTGCGCAACCCTTAGTCAATTTTCTGGCTCCTTACTGATCTTTGCTTGGACAGTAATGCCTTTTTAATTGTCGCCAACGTCACCCTAATTTCTCGAAAATCATTCAGATCTTCACCCATTATTGCAAAGCACGCTTGGCCATACTTTGCAATCATGCTCCTTGCCTCCTCATTAATGCCACATATAACCGAATGCCACGTGTCATCGTTGCATGCCGCCGCAGGAGTGATGTGACAAACAACTATTTTGGTTTGATTTGATAGCATCCTTTTCGAATTCAACGGTCACGATGAATCCCCGTTTTCCAAAGTCCTCGATCGAACAGCTTAGAACAGTCGCCCTCCAGGTTTTTAAGCTCCAAGTTTTTCTTTTACCCTATCGTCTTTCTCGCGTTCACCATCACCTTCTCCTCTTCGTCCACAGCCTTTGCCGGCCATTTCTTTTGCAGTAAGCCCTTTTTTCTCATTGAATCCTTGTTTTCCTTCCCTTTCTTTGCTTTATGGCTGAATCTCCTTGTCCTCCCCCGACTGTCCTCGAGCTTTAGTACACCTCCACCGAATCTAAGTTCAACGGTGACGAGGTCGACTAGATGCAGCTAACATATTGTTTCCTTGAGGGATATAAGATTGTCATCCAGCCCGCCTATGACCGTCTTCATACGCCTCTCGATGGCTTTCTACCTTTTTTTTTAAAGATCAATTTCTAGCCGGCTTGCGCTTTCCCATTCACCTTTTTTTCTCTGAAGTTTGTAAATATTTCCATATTTCTTTGTATCAATTAGTGCTCAACTCTTTTAAACTGTTGTACGGGGTAGCCATACTATTTCGCCTACATGACATTCCTTTGGTACTCCATGTGTTTCATTATTTTTACTACCCTAAACTATTCGAGACGGGTGCCTTTTTATTTCAAGTCCGAGTGGGCGCCGTTTACTTCAATAAAATACCTTCCTCAAATAAGCACTGGAGGGAGCACTACTTCTACGTTCGTCTCCTCGTTCAGCCCGAATTCCCGACCGACTGGCAGATAGAGTTGGCGAAGTCTCCTTCGGTCGGCCAGTATCGAGGCTGGTTAGACTACCTTCAAGCAGTCGCGAGCCTTGCTGGTTAGAAATATCACATACACCGACTGTTATTAGAGGGGATCCTGTATGTGTTTGGGCTAAGCCCTATTTGAGCGCAACTACCTCTCCCCCTAGGTATGTCCTTTTTCTTCCTGTCGTCCTTGAATCTAACTGATTTTTATCCTTTCTTGCAACCCAAATTATGTTAAGGGCATGACTGAGTGGCAAGAGCAAGCTTGCCGATATGGAAATCAATGCCAAAGGCATCGCTGAGCTGAAAAGTCGAGGCTTATTGCTGGTCGAGCACTCGGAAGAGCTGACCGGTGAAGTAGGTTGAAGCCAGGTGGCGACTAGCGACGCCGTGACCACAACTGGCGAGCTACCCTTAGCAACAATCTATGGCGCCGTTTGCGGTGCCTTCGAAGGCGGCCGCTTCAAGTGAGCTGCTAATCCAATGTCGCAAGAAGCACCGGGGAGAAGCTTTTTCCCGCTCAGCCACTTCAGCTCTCTAGCCCTCTGCTCCTTCAACCTCCCATTATCCATTTGAGTGGGGTGAAACTTCATCTTTGGCAGTCCCTGAGAGGGAGGTTGCCTTACCTACCCCTCCATCCTCTGATTGGACACCTTCTCTATCCGCGTTGCCAGCCGGGACGATATGTGCATCGCCGGTTGTCTACTTGCTGCCTCCGCCCACTAGCCCGACTGGCGAAGTATCCATAATTGGCTCCTCCCCTAGCTTGATGAGAAAGATGCTGAGCTGACTACTCTTAAGGTTGAGTTGGAGGCATCCAAGTTGGCTTTCGACAAGTAAAAAGAGGAGCCCGACCGGTTGGAATCTTTCAAAGTTAATTATTTTTGCTCTGACACTTTCAACGAGATATTTACTGACCAGACTCTCCACCTCTTCGATTACGGCATTGACATCACCCTCCAACAGCTGAAGGACGACGACTACCTCTCCCCTGACTGCCGAGCTGCATTATAAAGAGGAAGCAGATCACCTAGTCGCTTCCGAACAACGTGCTCGATTACCTTGCTTAGTTTCCTTTCCAATCCTCTCATCAACTTTTTGTATATTCCTCAAGTAACTTGTATAAATTTCTAAATATCAATCAATGCATGCCCATTCGACAATGTATAATTCTCTCTTCTACCATATATACCAGGTCGAGCGGCTCGAGAGTCTTGAGATGTCAGAATTAAGTGCACTCATGACATTGCCGAGCGGCTTGTGAGTCTTTGACATGCTCGGTCTGAACCTTGTAGCTAATAATCTAGAGGCATGAGAGTCTGCTACTTACATATAACTTACCCGATTAGGTCGAAAGTCTTTAACACTTAGGTGCGAGGATTTTGATCGCTTATAACATGGTCGAGCGGCTCATGAGTCTTTGACACTTAGGAGCGAGGACTTTGCTTGCTTATAATATGACTGTGCAGTTCATGAGTCTTTGACATGCCCGGTCTAAATACCGTTGTTATTAATCTTGAGGCATGAAAGCATGCTTGCTTATAACTCG
Organism: Zingiber zerumbet; assembly: GCA_037833815.1. NCBI lineage: Eukaryota > Viridiplantae > Streptophyta > Magnoliopsida > Zingiberales > Zingiberaceae > Zingiber > Zingiber zerumbet. The sequence goes on along the minus strand of JBBMJZ010413102.1, from coordinate 15,163,452 downwards.
CGTGATCGAGTCGAGAGTCTTTGACACTTAGGCGCGAGGGCTTTGCTCGCTAATAACATGGCCGAGCGGCTGATGAGTTTTTAACACTTAGGCGTGAGAGCTTTGCTTGCTTATAACACGGTCGAATAGCTCATGAGTTTTTGATATACCCGGTCTGAACCCCGTGGCTATTAATCTTGAGGCATGAGAGCATGCTCGCCTATAACTCATCCGATCGGATCGAGAGTCTTTGACACTTAGGCGCGAGGGCTTTGCTCGCTTATAACATGGCCAAGCGGCTCGTGAGTCTTTGACACTTAGGCTACGTTAGTAGGATGAAATCTGCCTTGTAATGTAATCAAGATTACATTACAATATTAATTACTTTGTTTGGTACAATTTTAAAGATGTAATGTAATGTAATTTAGATTACAAAACCTAATAAAGTTTTATAATCTGGATTACAAGGCCAACACCATGTAATCTAATTACATTAGGAGGTCACCATTTAACTAAAATTTAAATGTCAAATATACCCCTAGTCCATTTTCGGCATCAATCGGTCACCGATGTCGCTTCCATCACCAGCCCCACCTTCGGGTGTCGTGTCGGCGGGCGCCGACTGACGCCTCTTGGTGCCACCGGCCACAATCAGCCGAGTGCTGTCGGTCATCACCAGTCGAGCGCTCTCTGCCGCCACCGGCTGTCGCCGCCGATCACCGCCTCCCGCCGCCGATCACCGCCTCCCGCTGTCGATCGCCACCTCCCGGCGCCGTGGCCACTACCTCCGGGCGTCGCTGTCAGCAGCCACCTCCAAGCACCGTCTGCCACCGTCGCCGACAGCCACCTCCAAGCACCGTTGGCTACCGCCGTCAGCCACTGGTTGCCGGTCATCGACCGTCCCTGCCGGTCACCGATGTCGTTGCCACCACTGTTGCCAGCTACCGCCACCTCAGGCACCGTAGGCCACCGGGACCACCACCTCCGACTCTGACAGAGGTGTGGCGGCTGCCGCCATCGGTCGTTGCCTCCGACAGAAATCACAGGATATTTTTATTATTTTATAATAATACAATTTACATTTCTTATAAAAAATATTATACACCAAACAAAATAATGTAATCACCCTTATAATCAAAGATTATATACATTACATTACGAAACGTAATAACGTAATCAAGATTAGATTGCATTACAAGTTAGATTATATTACGCCTAATCAAACGCTGCCTTATGGGCGAGGGCTTTGCTCGCTTATAACACGGCCAAGCGGCTCGCGAGTCTTTGACATGCTCAGTCTGAACCCTGTGGCTATTAATCTTGAGGCGGGAGAGCATGCTCGCTTATAACTCGCCCGATCGGGTCGAGAATCTTTGACATTTAGCGAATCTTTGTTTAAACTTCCCTACATTCATAAAATAAATGGTTTTACAATTTACATCAATTTTATTGCACGCTTACTATCCCGCCCTGTAGGACTGTAAGTGGTTTGCACTCCATTGCCGATCGAGCTTCCTTTCGGTCTCGTCTTGTAGATAGTACAATTTCGAGTTGAGCTTCTGTATCACTTTGTAGGGCCCTCCCCATGGCACCTCTAGCTTGGTCACGTCGCCGACCAACTTCACTCTTTTACAAACTAAGTTGCCGATCTAGAATAATTTGGAAAAAAACTCGTCTGTTGTAGTTGTACTTTATCCTCTGCCGATACGCCATCAACCGGACGACGACTTTATCTCTAACTTCATTTATTAAATCTAGCTCCATAAGTCACTACTCGGGATTATCCTCATTATACAGCTGTCGCTGATTGGACTCTAGGCCAACCTCGACTAGCACCATTGTTTCTCCTCCGAACACCAAGTGGAATGAAGTAATGCAGTGGTTTCCTGTGGAATGGTGCGATAAGACCATAATACGCTCGGTAGCTCGTCCACCCAACTTCCTCCCATGTGGTCGAGCCGAGCCTTGAGCCCTCTGAGAATTTCTTTGTTGGTGACTTCTGCCTGGCCATTGCTTTGGGGATAAACTATTGAAGTGAAAGCCCGTGTAATACCATAGTCGACACATAACTCTTCGAGCATCCATCTTTAAAATTGTGTTTCATTGTCAGAGACTAGTTTATGAGGGATGCCGAACTGACATACGCTATTTTGCCATAAAACTTGATAACCATTTGCTCGGTTATCTTGGGGAGCAGTTCAACCTCTACCCATTTGGAAAAATAGTCTACCACCACAAGCAGAAATCTTCTCTGACCGATTGCCATGGGCAAAGGCCCTACAATGTCTATGCTCCACTGGTCGAACGGATATGACACGATGGATGCCTTCAGTTCTTTACTCGGCCGGTGTGGTATGTTTTGATACTTTTGACAAGAGGGGCAGGTGGACACCGTCCGGGCGGCATCCGCCTGTAAGGTAGGCTAGAAGTACCCTGCCAAGAGGATTTTTCTTGCCAATGAATGACCGCCCAGATGACTGCCACAGGAGCCTTGGTGAACTTCTTACAAGATATATTGGATGTCTTCCGATCCTACGCACTTGAGCAGTTGACTCGAGAAGACTCTCTTATATAGGTGGTCTCCAAATAACGTGAACTGTTCGACCCTCTTTTTTAGCAGTCGGGTTTGCTCTTGGTCGGTTGGCGTATTGCCCGACCAGAAGAACTCGGTCACAAGGGCCATCCAGTCGTTTGAGGTCCCTCCTTCAGCTGGCCTCTCGATATAAGCCACCAATACTGCTTGCTCGATTGACCTATGCACCACTACAGGAGTTAAGGAACTTACTAATTTTGCCAGCTTATCCGCATAAGGATTCTTTGCTCGGGGGATTTTTTGGATGATTACTTCTTGAAATCTGGCCTTCAACTTTTCAAACACCTCACTGTAAACCTTAGCCTAGCATTGCTTATTTCGAAATTCCCCGACAACTGATGTGCTACTAATTGAGAATCCGAGTGGATAAGGACTCGGGTGGTTCCTACGTGCCAAGGCCTTGCAACCCGACGATCAACACTTTGTATTCTACCTCGTTGTTTGTGGCTCAATAGTCGAGTTGAACGGAGAGTTGCATTCAATTTTCGTGTGGTGATATAAGAAGTATGCCTATGCAGTTGCCTTGCCTGGTGGACGATCAATCCACATAGATCTTCCAAGTTGCCTCTGACTCGGCATTCTGTACCTTCGTCACAAAATCGGCTAAGGCTTGCGCCTTGATCGCCGATCTGGGCTGGTATTGTATGTCAAATTCACTTAGCTTCGTGGTCCACTTGATCAGTCGGTTGGACGCTTCAAGGTTGAGGAAAACCCTCCTAGAGTGCTGTTAGTTAACACAATTATAGGATGCGACAAAAAGTATGAGTGTAACCTCCGAGCGGTAAGAACCAGCCCGTACGCTAACTTCTCGAGACAGGTGCAATGACATTCGATATATTTCAATATATGACTCAAAAAATACACCGGTTGTTGTTCAACGCCATTCTATTGCACCAACACTGAGCCAACCGTCCACTCTATGGACATCAAGTACATCCAAAGCGGCTCGCTAGAGATGGACTTTGTCAATACAGGTAAGGAGGTTAGATAACTCTTAAGTTCCTCCAACACTCTGTCGCACTCGGTATCGCTTTGAAATTTTGTAGCTCGGCACAACACCTTAAAGAACGGGTGGCTCTGGTCGGACGATTTGGAGATGAACCTTGACAACACTGTGGTCCGTCCGGTCAGCCGCTGAGCTTTCTTGAGGTTACGGGGCGGAGGTGTGTCTTGGAGTGCCTTCACTTTGCTTGGATTCATCTCGATCCCCCGCTCGGTCACAATGTAACCGAGGAAGCGTCTGCTCCTCTCTCCAAACAAACACTTATTTGGGTTGAGCTTGATTCCATATTTTCTCAACGTTCGACAGGTCTCCTCGATATCTGCACAGAGATCAGTGGCTTGAAGGGATTTTATCAAAATGTCATCAACGTATACTTCCATGTTTCAGCTGATCAACCTTCGAAACACCTTATTCATCAACCTTTGGTAGGTGACTCCTGCGTTCTTTAATCCGAACAGGATCACATTGTAATAGAAGGTTTCGTCTGCCGTGATAAAACTGACATTCTCCTGATCTTCTCTAGCGAGCAGGACTTGGTGGTAACCCTGGTATGCATCCAACATGCAGATCAGCTCGCAGCCCGTAGTCGAAGCCACCATCTAATCAACACGTGACAACGGGTTGTAGTCCTTTGGGTATGTCTTGTTCAAGTCTTGAAAGTCAATAGAGACCCTTCATTTATTATCTGGTTTAGAGACTAGCACCACATTAGCTAGCTAACTCGGAAATTGTACTTCGCGTATGTGGCCAGCCTCCAACATCTTTTCTACTTCCACTCGGATTATCTGATTTTGCTCTGAGCTAAAATCTCTTTCTTTTGTTTTATCGGCCTTGCACCCGGCTGGACATGCAGCTAATGCTGGATGAAGGTCGATGAGATGCCTGGGAGCACATGCATCACCCATGTGAACACATTGTAGTTTTGCCTCAGATAGACAACTAACTCCTTTTGTTCTGCACCCAGGTCGGCCACAAAGAAAGTCATGGCTTCAGCCCGGCTGGGATACACCTGGACTTCTTCTTTCTCGTCATAGACCAAGGTGGGAGGCTCTTCCAGAATTGCATTTACTTCCAGCTGTTGAGCCTTCCGCGCGGCTCGTGACTCCGTTTTCACCATTTCAATGTAGCACCGCTGAGCCGCTAACTAGTCGCCCTTGACCTCCCCAACCAAGTTATCCACAGGGAACTTGATCTTTTGGCAGAACATGAACACAATCGCTCGGAACATGTTCAACGTCAGTCGACCCAAAATAACATTGTAGGTGGACGAGACTTCTACCACGATGAATTTCGTCATCCTTGTCCTTTTAATCGGCTCCTCTCCGAGGTATATGGCCAGTCGACCTAGTCGATCGGAAATACTTCATTGTCCATGAACCCGTATAAGGGAGTCGCCATAGGCTGCAGCTCGCATGCAGCTCGTCGCGATTGATTTGCAGTTGGTCGAATGCCTTCTTGAATATAATATTTACCGAGTTACATGTATCCACAAAAGTGAGGTGAATAGTATAATTAGCAATTACCAGTTTAATGATTAGTGCGTCATCGTGAGAGACTTCCACTCCCTCCAAGTCTTGAGCATTGAAATAGATTTATGGTCCCTTTGCCGCTACTTTGCTGCATCCGACGGCGTAGATTTCTAACCGCCGGGCATCCGATTTCCTAGTCCGGTTAGTCACCGTTAGTTGGACCTCCTGCAATCATTCCAATGTCACCCCGAGCAATGTTGCTGCGATTTTCCTCCTCCCGAATAGATTGGCATTCCCGTTCGGCAGATGCCCGGGCAGATCTTTGATAATTTTCGCGTTTATGCTGCTGTCTGTGCTCTTCAATTGTCGACCTCCTCTGTTCACACCGCCCTCCCACCCGTGGGTGACGCTGTCCATCAGGAGAGGGGGGTTGGTGGCGGAACCTAGATGGAGCCGCTCGCCAGAAGGGCTTGAGACTGTAGCAATCTTTGGTGTTGTGCGTTGCTGTCTGATAATAAGAGCAGAAAACCAAGGTTCATGGCCTCGGCTCGGTGGGCCTTCCCCCGCCCAGCCTCCACATCTTGGATTGCATGGGTTCAAGGCTCTTGGTGTTGCTGTGTTGTTCCCACTCGGGGCCCCTTTGGTGGTTGATGTGCATGGGCTGATTGGCGCTCTAGGACTGCGATTGTCTCGGGGATCACTTCCCTCCTCTAAGCCGACATTGATGTACTCAGTAGCTCGCCCGAGTAGATGATCAAAGTATCTCGGAGGCCTTCGAATGAGTGACCGAAAAAATTCGTCCTCTACAAGTCCGTGAGAGAAGGAGCTTATCAAGATCTCCGGTGTGGCTGATGGAACTTCCATGACCACTTGGTTAAACTTTTTAATATAGGTCCGCAGTATTTTCTTGGGCCTTTGGTTCACCGCAAATAGGTTGACATTTATCTTCTGATGACGATGACTGCTTGAAAAGAATTGTAGGAACGTCAATCAGAAATCTTTGAAGCTATGGATGGATTCGATCAACAGCTTCTTGAACCACCTCTGTGCTGACCTAGAGAACGTGGTGAGGAATACATGACACTTGACTATATCGGTGTACTGGTGGAGCATTGTCACATTATCAAATTTGATGAAGTGATCTTCAGGGTCGGTTGCCCCAGTGTATTCCCCGATTATCAAAGGTCTGTAATGATGTGGCAGTTGGTCGTCGAGGATCTCCTGGGAGAACTGCTGGTTAATCCGTTCGGGAGAGGCATCGAGCCAAGGTGCTTTACCTTTCCACTTATCCTGAACAGACGCATCATCTGATGAGGAGCTAGGTGTTCGCTCTGCACGGTCCTGCTCTTTTGACGACGTGCGGAACAATGCGTGATGGTAAGGGATTGCGCGTCTCGGAAGACGTCGGTTGGCTTGTTGCTTGGTTTTCGGCCGGCTTGATCTTCTGCTCGGGCTTTGGTTTCAGCGTGTTGACTCATTACTGGCGCGGCGGGGTGGTCTGTTCGGCGGCCGACCGCTATCTACTATTGTTCCATCATCTTTGCTGCTCGGGCTTGTATCCGCAACTCCAAGTTTTCTTACGTCAGTCTTACCGTAGTAAGTCGTTCAACGCCCTCCATCTTCACGCTTCCGATCTAGGTCAACATTTCCACGGACGATGCCAAATATGATCCTATCTAAAAACAGAGATGGCGACAAACTAGAGATGTGGCTGGAAGTTTGACGCGACGAAGACTCCTTGCAGTCCTGCAACACAAAAGCGTCGGTGCGGAACCGAGGAGTTCCCGGCATTGACCCTCCGATGCTCAAGTCAGTCTTCGGTAATGTAGAGAAGTGGAGAACTGTAACTAAGGTGTGTAGATGATAAAATTGTGTATACCTTCGCCTGTAGATAAGAATATCCTTTTATAATGTCACTGTAGTGTTCTTGTACACATCTCAAAGCATAGACACATTTTTCTAGGCTTCCTAGGAAAAAAACAAGTAAAAAAGTATCTCTGACACCATTCCTTAAGTAGCCATGCAACTTTCTCATGTGATAGCCTAGAATCTTTTAAAGTATGATTTGATTGCTGGACATGCTCTGATGTCAGCGGTACAAACTTCCAAAAAAATATGATGAGATAGTTTGTAGGCCCACAAGTGGCCGACAGACCACTGCTCAGCCGGATAGTCCATGTCCGGACGTAATGCACAGAACTATTGTCCTGCTTTCTATTTGGCTATACTGTTGTCGGAGGACTGCCCTTTGTCTGACTGGACATGCCTCCCGCTTGGGGGTAGACGTCCGAAGGAGTTGCTGCTTGGCTATCAGCCTTAATTACGGGCTTTCCCAGAGCCTCCTGCTCGGGGGTAGTGATTCGGGGGAGTTGTTGCTTCGCTATCAGCCTTAATCACGGGCTTTCCTAGAGCAGTCGTTCAAGCATGACTAGGGTCGACCAAGTTGTCACGCTCGGCCAAACAGATGACATCGCCACTCGATTTAATAAGCTTGCTTCATGGGCCTAAGCTTTTGGCTATTCTAACTTTGACCTACATGTCCACTATTTTTTCTACTTCTCTTTTATCAACGCGTCACCAACAAACATAGAATCCAAGAACACTAGCAAAAGATCGATCACCCTCGATATCAGCGGCTTCCTCAGCTTCGCCGTTGGAACCGGAGCCAAGGTAACATTGAGCTGCTTGTTCTCTACATCATATTATTCCACCCAAGCTTGCATTACACTTGCTTGCCGAGAAGGCTCAAATCCTAGAACACACTGGTGTCGTCAGAAAAGTAATCAACGTGGATAGAAAAGTTGGACACCATGCTATTAACATCTATCCCGACGTGGTTGTTGTTGTTGTCTTGAATATTAGGGTTAAAGATGGTGTCGAGCTCGATGACGAAGACATGGTTGGTGGAGTTGCCATTGTTGTTGAGATTGAAGAGACCCAGGTAATGATTTCCTATGGTGGCAAAAGGTGAATACGCTCGCCCCAGTGCTCCCGCCAATCCATCCCAAGGCCAACACGGATGAGGTAAATCACGGGCGGCTACTAACCTTTAGAATAGTGACTAGCACATAAGGGAGACATTTACCTCGGCTTTGCGAAGATTCGAACATCATACCTCATGGTGACAACACTTCATGCGCTAGCCACTACGTACACCATCCCAAGGGGACAAAGAAATACAGGTAATGACTTCCCAGCGGACTGGAGAAGTTGTCGGAGCCGGAGATGAAGAAGGTGAGGCCATTGCGACCAATGTACTGGTCTTTGAGGATGGTGGCGTAGACGAAGGTGACAGAGAAGGAGAAAACAGTCTCCTTGCGACGAAGGGGTGGGAATTAAATTTGCGACGGGGTGGAAAGCATGACCTCTCACCTGCCTCGTGTTGTTGGTGAGCCTCAAGAGGCTGTTGGAGGTGATCGTGGCAGTGCCGTCAAGGGTGAGGTTTGCTCCCCGGAAGCCGTTAAGGTGAAGTCATCGTCGGCGCCGGCGGTGACTCCGGCGGAGAGAGTGGTGGAGGAAGAGGATCAAGGAGGCAAAGGAAGGTGCTCTGCCACATGTTACAAGTTACAATCTTTGGAACAGCTCATCTAGATTCAGACCCTTAGATTTATGAAATCCACTCGATTCTAAATTCTTTTGTTACTCCAAAATGACCAGAGAAAATCTTGTGTCACTAAATGCAACCAAAACCAGCGACCGCAAAGTTATCCATCCTCGTCGAGACTTTTGCCCTGATTTTTTCTCCCTCCAGACATTAACAGCCAATGATCTTCCTAGAATGTATTCCGTGGTGGTTGCCTATGCATTACGGCGGATCTTTCTTAAGATCTTGTCATATTCTTGGTTGGATCTTCAGAATTTATGAGAAGAAAAATAGGCTGCCAATTCCAAATCAGGATCTGAGTATTTCTGGCAACAAGAGTCAAGTAGCACATGTTTGAGACGTCTTTGATGCTGAGAGCTACAGAGTTGCTTGCCGATGTAGCTCTTGTTTTTAAAAGAATTGCTCTCAGATCCGCTATCTCATGATAAAGATTTGGGACAGTGTTCCATAGAACCAGGAATTCCAAAGCATGCACATACTTCTGTTTTGAAGATCTGAATGCTTTATTAGTCGATGGCCTAAAAGCTCTAGGGAAACTTTGAAATCGAGTGATGCCAGTGGCAGGATAAAAGATTGGATGAATGGCAAGAGAAGTCGTGGTGGAAGATTGATGATCCCACGAACCGAACCTAAACAATAAGAAGCAAGCTGCCAATATATTGTTAGCATGTTGAAGTAGGTTCCCATTATTGTTCCTCGCTATTGAACTGAACCTTAACAGAGTTCAACGATCTTGTGAAAATAAATAGAGCCTGCATTCCTGGTGCTCCTTGCTAATCAAGAAATCTCCACACAAATTTGGTAACTTCTCACTGTCACTGAGCTCTGGCCCCAGAAGATGCTGTAGCCACCGAAGATGATGATGGATACGACGTCATATAATCCTCAAAACTCTTACTGTGCTGTAGCGCAATCGTTTTGAAGCTCAAGTACGTCGCCGCCAGCTCCGGCAGCGGCGAGCTACCCTCCAAGTACTCCACCACCCGGCGCATGCTCGGCCTCGCCGCCGGCGACGGGTGTGTGCAGAGCAGCCCAAGCTTCAGAACCAGCTCCACCTCCTCTGCCACAAACTCCTCCCCCAACCTGGCGTCCCTCGTCTCGAGAATCGACCCCTTTCGCCAATTTTCCAGCACCCACTCCAGTAACTCGAGCTGGTCGATGTCGGCGGCCCAATCCACCGGACGCCGCCCGCAGGCGACCTCAAAAAGGAACGTCCCGAAGGCGAACACGTCGGTGGCGGCCGAGGCCCGCCCGGTCCGCACCAACTCCGGCGCGATGTATCCCATGGTTCCGACGATGTGGGTGGTCTGCGGATCGTTGCCGTGGTCGTAAAGCCTCGCCAATCCGAAGTCGCCTAGCCTTCCGTTCATCTCGCCGTCGAGCAACACATTGCTCGCTTTGATGTCTCTGTGGATCACCATTTGCTCCCAGTCTTCGTGGAGGTAGAGCAGGCCCGACGCCACACCATTGATGATCTTAAACCTCGTCGGCCAATCGAGACATGGCCGGAGTCGATCGTACAGCAGCTTATCCAGGCTGCCGTTGGGCATGTAGTCGTAGACCAAGAGGAGTTCCCCCTTTCGCCGACAATAGCCCAGCAGCCGGACGAGGTTCCGGTGCCGGAGACGGCCGAGGCTAACGATCTCTGCGACGAACTCCTTTATCCCCTGCCTCGACTCATGAGACACTCTTTTTACGGCGACATCCAGTGTGGTCCTCTGTAAAACCCCTCGGTAGACCCTGCCGAATCCACCGTCGCCGAGTGAATTCTCCTCCGCGAAGCCGCCGGTGGCATCGAACAAGTCCTTGTAGGAGAACCGGTGAGGACCGTACTCCTTCTCCCAGTCTTCGAGAATCTCTGCATACTTCATCCTTCTCCTCACCACCAAAGCCACCACGCCGGCGATCGCCAAAACAACTCCGGCGGAAGCTAGCGGGATCCCGACCTCCAAAAACTTCGATCTGCCGCCGGATTTGGTTCGAGGAAGCGAAGGGAGCAACGAGTAGTCTAGAGCTCGCGCCGTGCCGTTGATCTTGAAGCTCCAGCCGAGCACATAGTGAGCCGTTTGATAAGAACCAGAGGAAGCAGAGAAGCCAACAAACATAGAATCCAAGAACACCAGCGAAAGATCGATCGACCTCGATATCAGCGGCCTCCTCGGCTTCGCCGTTCGAACAGGAGCCAAGGTAACATTGAGCCGCATGCTCTCTGCATCATATTCCACCCAAGCTTGCATGACTTGCTCGCCGATAAGGCTCAAATTCTGGAACACACCGGTGTCGTCGGAATAGTAACCGGCCGGGAACGAAAAGTTGGACACCACGCCGTTAACATCGATCCCGACGTGGTTGCCGTTGATGTCGTAGAGATCAGGGTTAAAGATGGTGTCGAGCTCGACGGCGAAGACGTGGTTAGTGGAGTTACCATTGTTGTTGGGATTGACGAGGCCCAGGAACTGACTTCCCAGTGCGCTAGAGAAGTTGTCGGATCCGGAGATCAAGAAGGCGAGGCCGTTGCCGCCGATGTACTGGTCTTTGATGATGGTGCCGAAGACGAAGGTGGTGGAGAAGGAGAAGACGGTCCCGTTGTGACGAGGGAGCCGGAATTGAATTTGCGACATGTGTAAAGCATGGCCTCTCACCTGCCTCGTGTTGTTGGTGAGCCTCAAGAGGCCGTTGGAGGTGATCGTGGCTGTGCCGTCGAGGGTGAGGTTTGCTCCCCGGAAGCCGTTCAAGGTGAAGTCATCACCAGCGCCGGTGGTGTCTCCGGCGGAGAGATGCTGGTGGAGGAGGAAGAGGAACAAAAGGAAAGTTCTCTGCGACATGATGCCACAAGTTTCAATCTTCTGGGACAGCCTGTCTAGATTCAGTCCACTAGATTTAAGAAATCCAATCGATTCGAAATTATTCTTTTCCTCCAAAATTGACCAGCGAGAAATCTTGAGTCAACTAATGCAACCAAAAGTGGAGAGAGAAAAGTCCACAATCCTGACTTTTGCCTGACTTCCCTCCCTGAACATTAAAAGCTAATGCCGACGTTCTTTCTAGAATGTATTCCGTGGTGGTTGGCTATGCATTGTCGGCGGATCTGTCTTACGGTCCTGCCATATTCTTGGTTGGATTTTCAGACTGAACCTAAACAGAGTTTAACGATCTTGTGAAAGTAAATTGGTGTATTCTATGTATTGTCCTACGAAATTAAGATTCCGTGGAAAAGGAAGAACTTGCCCGGCCATCTCCCTCCACCTCTGCACAATGCTCCTCCTGCCCTGTGCCATTCCCAACAATTTCACTTCAAGCTTCACCGGAGAAGTCGAGATTCTGTAAACCACAGCCTTCCATTCTTCCTCGGCGCCGTCACACGAAGAATAAAGGAACTAGCCTTTTGCCATCTAGGAACAGCCGCATCTCCTCCAAGCTGTACGGGTAGACTTCGCCGTGACGACGATCACACCGACGGCCGCGGCCTCCATGGCAACCCGGGCGACGCCGTGTGCGAGGGCGTCGGAGGCAAAGCAGCGGACGCCCTGCGTCTCCAGCTCCGCGCGCAGCCAGGTCACGCAGCGGCGGAGAGGGCGGCGGCTGGCGAAGCCGAGGTAGTCGTCGTAGCTGTTCGCTCTGGGCGACGGGGAGAAAGTCTACTCGATGCGGTGTGATTCGAGGAGGCGGCCTCGTCGGCCTGGTCACGGGCAGCGACGGCGAGGTCCGTGTCGCAGAGTTAAAGGCGGAAGAGGAGCACGGAGGCCATGGACCCGAGAGTGCGTTCAC
>JBBMJZ010413102.1:15114923-15136151 GCA_037833815.1 Zingiber zerumbet | reverse complement strand
CTTTTCTATCCATGTTTTCCTCTCTTCCCAACCAATGGTGCTTTATTGTCCCTCTTTCTCCACTAAAGTAGACACACACTTAGAGCATGTTTGGTTAAAAGTTGTCATTGTTAACTTCGGGCATCTACGTAAGGTTGTGTTTTTTAATCTTGTTTGGCTCAAATAATGAGTGATTCTAGGTAATGGAGTATGCCCATGTCAGCAAATGAGGGATATAACCTGAAATGTAATCACCTTAGAAGTGTAAGGTTTTACATAATTCCAAGGTCAACAAAAAAAATCCCGAAATTGTTGGGCAAAAATACCTTTATGTTATGGCCACTCGCCCAATCCACTCTTATTCAAAGAGCTATGTGGACAGTAAGAGCTCCATCGCCCGCCCTCGGCGAAGGTCGTTGAGGCTCCTTCTTCCCCTCCCTTCTCACAACTCGCAATTCCCAATGGAACCATTGACATTGACGAGTTGCACACCCAGATGTCTATTCCTAATCTAAATTCGCCCTTCATCGCCTGTGGCTACTTAGATATGTTACAACGGAGGCTCGACTTCGTCTCCAATCTCGCTCTCCTCTTCCACCGCCGCCGCTGCCACCTCATCAGACTGTGGTGGACAAGGAACAATTTGCTCGATGGGTTTGGACCCTTTCAATTTAGTGCAAGCTTAGCCCTTCCTTGAGGGACCTAGACGCTTTGCAGGTGGCTACAATGGTGGTGGAAGAGTTTTTGTTACCGACAATTATAGTGAAGTTAGTATATTACAATGGTGAAACCAAATAACATTAGATTATAATTTATTCCTTATAATTTTGGTTATACCTAATAATTACATAACAAAAGTTATGCACGATAACTTGAACCAAACACATTCTCATAGTCTAAACTAGGGGGTGATAATGACTAGAGTCCTCCAAGTTAGGATGCTCAGAGTTGAATAAACAAGAATGGTAATCCATGAGATCTCTCTATTGTCCCTTCCCAAAATGACTAATTATATTGGCATGAAATGACGTTCACTTAGCATCAACTTGGCATCATAGCTAGATGAACCAAACTAATTGCTTTGAGGCAAAATGAACATGAAGCTATATTCTTAAACGATGGAGCTTCATGACCATCAGTCCCACATGGAGAAGCATGAAAAAGCACAGGAGGTTTCATCATACCGATAGAATAGAGTGTGTCTCTATACCAAAAGACTTAGAAATTCAAAATTGAATGAACTACACCCATCTTCAACACGAAGTATTAGAAAGCCTGTTGTGGCTCAGACCTTCAACAAAAAATACCGCTCAAGATGTCTTGACCTCTCAACGCATACGAATACAGTACAAGAATTAAGTGCCTAGTATTTGGTATAAAGGGACATAAAAGATGAACTTGGAATAAGAACTATCATAGGGAATAGGAACTGTAAGTTTCCACGGGACAGTCCAAGTTCAAATAACAAGCTGCTAGAACACTACTTAGCTCATGGTAGCATCACTTTGCCTCCTTGTCACTATTTCTCCCGGGGAAGAGGCCAAGTGAAGAAAAAATAAGATTAGTGGAAAAGGGAATCTCTGCACCTAGAAGCAAGGTTAGGTCTGTCACTGAAAAGCCTGCTTACAGGTGCTCCAACTACTGAGAACAAGACCCACTACAGCATGAATATAACTTTGGCTCCAAATTCTTAATGCCCATCCATGCACCTCATCTATTTATTCCAACAAAAAAAAGGTAATATCTTGTAGTTAGGGATCAATGTGGGGAAAGATATACCATGGAATGTAGTGTGCCCGCACGGCAATCTGGACAATGAACATCGTCACATGGAAACAGTAGCAACAAGCATGCCTTTGCAAAAAAAAAAAATTGTTGAAAGAATTGCGCAAAGAGAACATACCGAAACCAGGTCGAAAACTTGAACGATTACGTTGAGGATTAACAGCAGATCTGAAGTTATACATGGTTAGATTTGAAAACTGAGGCAGAATCAACTCTTTAGCTTAAAAAAAAAAGTATCCTTTTGGTTATCTTGAGTTAATTCGGTTCAGTTCAGGTTTCGTCGATGGCATGGCTTCTGCTGTGAGGATTCCACATCGAGGCGGAGGCATCCTTTGCTTTCCTGTGGGGGGTGAAGAGCTGCCCGAAGCCGAAGAAGGAACCCGACCTGGACGAGCAGACTCGGAGAGAGCCAACCGGGATAACGTTGAGCACAGGCGCGACTTGGACATTGACCGAGTACGACCTCTCCATCGCCCTCAAGGGCTTTGCCCGGAAGTGATGACCACGGACGCCGGCTGCGGGAAAGTTACCTGGGCTGCTCGAGCTCCTTTCCAGCCCCTGGAAGATTACCTTCCCGGATGCATTCATCCGCGGGCTATCCACCGAAACTCCCATTGACGGATGTGCCTCCTCTGCCCGATGCCTTATCGGACTTCGGCGAGTTCTTTCCGCATGGTGTTTTTCTACGCTGGTGCTCCTTGTCCGGCAGATTCGCACTCGGGGTGTGGCCGTGGCTAGCGAAATCCGGCCGCGAACTGGCTTTTCAAAGTCGAGGGAGAGCCGAGGGAACTCGTCGTGGTCGGCTCCCGAGGAGGAGGACGACGAGGAGAGTGAGCGGCGGGCGGAGATGGGGACTGTTTCCGTGTCCGAATAGCGGAGAAGCGGTGTGGAGATGGAGGATTCGACCGCGGAAGGCTTCGGATGGCGATGGAGGAGAGATCTGGTGCTAAGACTCCTAGAAGGGTTCGCCGGCACCGCCTTTTCAATGTCCGCAATAGAGCTATTCGGCTTCCTGAGGCCAAATAGCTCCCTCCACCGGCTCGAACACCTCGGCGCCTTAGGCGACTGCGCACAGAGCTCGGGTCCAAGGACATCCGTCACCCGACGAGGCCGCTCCGCATCCGGAGATCGGATCGCCTCAAACGGCTCGACATGGGGCCGCAACGCCGAGATCTGAAGGGGAACTAGCTTCCCATCGGAGAAGAGCTCGTCAGCGGGAAGCATCGTGACGGGATCCTCTAGACGGAACTCGAAATCAAGCGCTAAGTCCGAGCTTACCGCCACATTATCGGCGGAGATAGATGGATCAGCGTCTTTGAGGCTGAAGGAGAGTCTGGGACTGAGCCACCCAAAGGCGGAGCGAGGAGGGACGAATTCCAGGAAGGAAGAGTTGGTGGCAGGAGCGGTGATCTTGAAGCAGGCGGAGGCCATTGTGGAGCATCCAAAGGCGGCGAGGGTTTCCGGCGGCGTTGCGAAGAGTTTAAAGCGCTGTCTGGTGCGGCGGCAGACGAAGACGAGAAGCCTCGATCGTGTGGTTCTTCTATCCGTATAACTAAATATAGAAATACTTTTTTAATTTTGCCCCAATAAATTTATTTGTAACTTAAATTTACCCTTATAATTTGAAATATATGTAATTATTTAATTCAATTATTTTTTCGCTTTTTCGCTTTGTCGCCTTGTCCGTACGTTGGCAGGCACGACGTTGACGAGCCTTCCTCCTCGAGTCCAGCGCCTCCACAAATTTGCTGTCTTTCTGCCGCCCGATCGAATCCAACGGACAGTATCGCAGGCGGCGGATGCCAGGAGAGACGGACAATTTTCCGGCATCCGCCGACAGCCGCCCCTCGAGCCGACACGTGCCAATGGTCGCGTCCAGTCGCCGACCGCGCCGTACGCTCCGGGAATAGGCGTAGCCGATCTACGACGGCGGAGATCGCAGGAAATACCTAATATTATTACAGAGAGCTGCTTCCCCTGACAGCACCGCACCTCCCCTCCCTCCTCTCTCTCTCTCCCTTTCAAATGACAATTCTCCCTTTTTTATTTTTTAAAATTTTCATTTAATTTTATTTTTTAGTTAATTTTATTTAAAAGCATCTCTCATACTTGTATATTTTTTAAATTTTATTTAGTTTTATTTCTTAATTAATTTTATTTATTATTTTTTTCATATTTTTTCCAATTTTATTTA
This sequence comes from Zingiber zerumbet, assembly GCA_037833815.1. NCBI lineage: Eukaryota > Viridiplantae > Streptophyta > Magnoliopsida > Zingiberales > Zingiberaceae > Zingiber > Zingiber zerumbet. The sequence continues at coordinate 15,132,193 of JBBMJZ010413102.1, read as the reverse complement.
ATTTTTATTTAGTTTTATTTTTAAATCAATTTTGTTTATTATTTTTTATTAATACTTTATTTGTCAATTTTTTTTAGTTTTATTTTTTTATCTATTTTATTTATTATTATTTTCATCAAAATTGATATTTTTTCAATTTATTATTATTTTTTAAGTTTTATTTTTTATTGGTTTTATTTTTTTTGTTAATCAGTTTTTTATCAATTTTATTTTTTTTAAATAATTTTTTATATGTTTGTATTTTTAGTTATAGATTTTATGTGTTATTATTTGTCAAAATTTTAAAGAGTATAAAAATATGGATCAAAATAAAAATTATATATTTGAAATTAACAAAAATATTAACAATTAATAGTGAACTCGTGTATAACTTAAGAATAAACATTTTTTTCAAATAAAGAGTACCTGTAATAATATAAAAAAAAATAAAAATATATAAAAATAGAAATTTTAATCAATATTGTCTCCAAATTTTTCTCCCGACGTGTTTGGTGGTGATATACATATTACTTTGTACTACAAATGAACACGTGTCCTATAATCAGTGACCCGTCATTTAGCTTCGTTCGATAAATGTCGTCACCACCACGTTGGAATGGATGATACAGGGTAATGAGGGTGTAAAAAAACTTGCACGAAGTGATTGCCAACATGGGTAATAGCTATTTATCGACGCTCTTAGTTTACAACTAGAGGAGTTCTTAATGGCAAGTGAGTAAAACAACTCCCAATATTCTCACCAAATGTATGCAGTACAAGATTTTACCTTGATGCGATGATAATTCTCAAAGGCATAGAGTCCATCTAATATATTTTTGATGTCCACGGCTCGAACCAATTCAATGAGAATAATAGATTAACTATCAAATTTCGATTTGGATAAAGTTGATCATATAGATTCTTATTTTGTTGAATCTCTTCTATAAGCTCGAATCGTATTTGAAACCAACTTTCTTCACCATGCCCAATTAATGCAGTTATTGCCCTGAATCCATAATGACGATTAGGTTGAACGTCAACAGTGTGAAAAATATTAAGGGAGGAATGATTTAATGGAAGAGAAGGTTTTGACATGTATCAAGAGTTGGATGGGGTAATTTAAATGTCGAATTAGGAAGGTAATTTAAAGGAATGAAGAGATTAAGACATTTGCTAAAAATTATATAAAATAAAAAAAATTGATAAAAAAAATAAACAAAATTGATTTATAAAATTAAATTAAATAAAAATTTTAAAAATACACAAAATTAATTAAAAAATAAAACTAAATAAATATTAAAAAATGAAAAATAATAAACAAAATTAATTTAAAAATAAAACTAAATAAATATTAAAAAATGAAAAAAAATAATAAACAAAATTAATTAAAAAATAAAATTTAAAAAATATATAAGTATTGATGAAAAAATAATAAATAAAATTAATTAAAAAATAAAACTAAAAAATAATAAACAAAATTAATTAAAAAATAAAAATAAATAAAATTAAAAAATATATAAATATTGATGAAGAAATAATAAATAAAATTAATTAAAAAACTAAATAAAAATTAATTAAAATTGGAAGAAAAAAAAAACAAAGAGAAAGAAGGGCAGAAATGCCATTTGGAAGGGAGAGAGAGTGAAGAGGGGTGGGGGTGTGCTCATATGATTATAATTCAAATATATATATATAATTCAATAATATCCTCACGGCTTAATGGGGTGGTTGAATGCAACATTTTGATAGCTGTATAAAAATAATATTATCTAAGTATAACTTGATAAAAAGAAATTATTAAATAGAATTTAATGTAATTTTGAATGATGTGCAACTGAAAGAAGTATGATATTAGTTCAACAAAAAATTAATATAGATTCTTTTTATTATTGATTTATTTAAGAAGAATAACTCATGATATTCTAAACCTTTACATCCAAATTAAGAACATAGAAGCCAAGCCAGATTCAACAACTAAACTGACATCAATTTTACTAGTTTTTTTTTTACAGAGTTCGTGTAGCTTTCGATCGAGTGCTTAACTGTTAGAGATGATCAGTGGCTTACAGATTCAAAAATACAAACCTAAGAACTATTTACAGATTAGCAATATCTGTTCTTATAAATCTTGCATAGCATCCCACCATGATGATATTCGACATTGCATATGATCTATTTGCGAATTCAACAAAAAGTGTGGATCGATCAACCATGGATTGCTGCTCTAAGTTCAGATCCCAGGAAGCTGTTGAATACCATCAGTTTTTTCTTCTTCTATTTCCGGGGATGTGGTATAGTGTCTTGCCAGTGAATGAGTGTTTATGGCGATTTTAGCCATGCTCTGATGCCTTTCTGGTTAATCTTAAATGGCCAGCTTTTTCGACGCTTTGGACTCTCAGAGAATACTCCAGATGCTAATGCCTGCTGAAGCCACAAGTCGAACTCATCGTCCTCGATAATCACCTCCGCGTCCAGTCCCCATGGATATCTTGACGGGTTGGATCGCAGCTCCATCCTATCCAAGCCAACCATGTTCACATGAAAGGTTGGCCCATGAGTGTTCGCCTTGCATTCCATTCCCTTCATGCAACACATTTGCAAAAGTAAGAACACAAAAATTATTATAAACAGCAGTTTGGAATTCACTTATGATTCATGTTTAAGTGAATACCGATGTATGATTCACTTATGATTCACTTATTATAAACAGCAAGCAGTTAATTCATAATGTCGCTAATCTAGTTATCCGATACCGATGTATAACATCAGGAATCCTTGAAGAAAGACTCAAATGGACAAAGATTGTAGTCAATTATATCTTCATTCTAGAAGGGAGTCCTCTCTTGAGTGACTAGCCATTTTGGAATGGATGAACTCATCATAAACAATATACTATAAGATCCTTAAACTTCATAAGATGTATCAAAGAAGGGATGCCTCGAGGTAATTATATATTCATACACTGTACACTACTGACCTGGCAAATTGCCCATTCAGAAACATCGAAGATTTTGCTTTCTGCGCATACAAAAGCTCGCGGTATTTCCACCTAAAAGAGCAAGACACAGACTGAGAAACTTTCGCTTAACAATAGATCCACTATCTTTTAGACATCAGAGGGAAAAAAATAACAGGATAAAGACTCAGGAACAAGAAGAAAATTGAGATTGAGAAAGACAAATATGGAAAATCTAAGACAGTAGATGTTATTGATCGTGAAGAATACCTTGTTAGGTGTCAAGATTGCAGAAGAGCAGCCGCTTTCTACCCACCCATCGCCATCTTTGGCCTGATGATACTGGGAACAACCCTGATACAAGAGTATTTCATAAACAGGATGAAAAGATCACAAAACTCACATTACAAAATCAAGACATGCATTAGCAAGAACAACAGCAATGTGATACTTATGGATTAGCCTCCTACCTGACACCACCTTGCCCTACTTTTACTTCTACTAGTGCATATCCATATGTGAGAATTTCCACACTTGGTGCACTCGATACGCCTAGATTCTTCAGTGCGGTATTCAACTCCATCCTGTGATGGAAAGCAATCAGGATCTTAGTTTAGTTCTTCAAATCTAAAACGAAAAGTAGTAGAACAATCTGAAAGCACGTAGAAAACTAATCAATAGTAAGGACGAGATAGGCATGATACAGAAGATCAAAACATCCATAAAACTCAATCTTCATGTGCACACAAACTTTAAGAATCCGTACTGTAGATTACACTTTTCAGTCAAGTCGATGCTCCATAGAGCTATATGCAAAATTTAAGAGAATTCTGATGAGCACAAAATATTTGAATTATTAAATTATATTCACTCAACAAAATGTTCTCCCTATATTCAGTTTGAAGACACATCGTCAAAGATGCATCATAATAAGAAACTATCGTTTTCTCTACACCAGACAACTTAGCATCATCATGGCCAATTCAATGTATGGTTTAACGTACCCAGACCACCTGGTAGGTGAGCTGCATACCAGCTGACAAAGAATCATTAGGCGGATTAACAAATTTCAAGTGCTCACCCTGTGTACCAACTGTTCCATTATTTAATGCATTTGTAATCATTTGACCAGAGTTATTTACCTAGTCATTTTCTCTATCAGGACTTACAGTCCTCGCTTCTATCACAGTGGAAGGAAAAAAAAAAAGTAGAGGTTACCCTACAATCCTAAGGCAGAGAGTAAAGAGGGAACTAGATACTAGAGAGTTAAGGAGATGCCTTAGCTTTAAGGATTACGTGATGCCAAGAAGCATTCTCTATAGCATGAGATTGACTCCTTTTACAGTTAGCCATCACTACCGTGACACCAGGAAATTATCGATTACGACAATATCCCTGGGAGACTGGAGCACAATGTGTGGGTGTCCAGCATCAGGGAAGCCAAGCTTAATTATTCTCTGACAAATTTACCTTCTCATATTTGCTACAAGTTTATGAACTGTGTTTATTGACTGGAGCTGCTATGTTATGAAGATGCCTTCTTGTCTTGAAGGAGTATGATATGGATGGCAATAGGATGTTTGCCCTTCAAGTGCATTGGTACTCCCTCAGAAGAAAGTCCTTAAGAGATTGGTCTTCGATCAGAACCCAAAAACTTTGGTAGCTCCTCCAAACAACTAGCCCATTGCAGGCTCCATCTAGTTGACATCTCAACTCCTTTACCGCCACCCTAATCTACAACTAAAGCATATTACTTGACAAACAATATAGCACCAGCAGAAATTGTGGACTACCTCAGAGAGAAACTAACTTGACAAACAAAATGGCTATCATGTATTAAATATGTCACATTATAAATACTGCTGCAGAAACAGAAAATTTGATATTCCATGGGATGTGAGGTGATAAGTAGCATATTCATACATAGAATCTTTATTTAAACATGTATCATGTTGAACTATACCTCCTGAGAATGAGAGGTACCAGAATTCTGAAGCACTCGCCCTGATTCTTCTTTCCTCAATTGTTCATCATAGTTTTTCCTTTTTATGAAATCTGAAAGAACCTGAACTATAATATTTATTAGTTGCTTAACTAATACTTGAGCATTTAGAAAGAAAGCAGCTAATGCTGGCCAAATGAGTGATTGTTTCTCTTCATCATGTGAACTCAGAAGTCAAAACAAACGCTACCTCATATGCACACTGAAGCTTTTTAAATGATTCACAAGCTAATGTATGGTTTGGATTCTTGTCGGGATGGACAAGCAAGCCCTAGCAACCATGAACACAAGTTAATTTACAGTTATTGCGAATCAGATGACTTAAAGAAACATTTTGCTGGTCAAGTTGCACACCTTTTTGTGGTATTCTTTCTTTAATATTTTTGGATCAGCATTCACATACTTAAGTAGGCCCATAACTTCATAATGATTGGAACTATTCATTATCCTTTTCATTTCGACTAATGAAGCTGATTCATTCATGGCAAACTTGCTAGAAGAAGCATGCTTATGAGCATCCGAAAGATTTGATGCCTTAGGAATTGTGCAAGATGATTTGAGAGATGGCACTTCTTCATCTTCTTTAGCTGGAGGAGCATATTCCTGGTCAGCTGAAACATCTTCTGAAACCTTTTCAGGTTCCTTTTCTTCTTGAACACGTGTGCTTCTATTGATACTCTCGTATCCTTGAAGTAACTTGGTCAATATACCATTAGAAACAAAAGATAAGTTAAGTATCAGGAAAACTCCGTGCAAACCAACATGGGCATTGATAAAATGAACAGCATACGCAGTTGCCATTAAAATCAACAATCGTGCATGGTTAAGAGAGAACATATAACCTGCAAACAAACAAACTCAGTAAGCTTAGAAGTATTAAAAGAGTTATTTGAAAATTATAAATAGGAAAATGCATCTGCATACCTCCAGCAATTAGTAAAAATGCTGTTATCCAAAAGTATCCATATAACCAAATAAGTACAATGCCATAAAACCCAGCGATAAGAAGGCCAGGTGTGAAGCCCAAACGATGAATAGCTGTAGCTGTAGATCCCTGGTACAAGAAATACACAATAAAATTTACGATTAAGATTAATTGCTTTCCTCTTATTAGAGACAAGATATTGTAATTCGAGTGAAAATATTTATGAATGAACACCATAAACATGACAATAAATAAGTTGCACCTTCCAAGAGTCAAATGCATGATGTTTCTCAGTTTTTCCTACCAGTAAACACAGTCAAGCCACATTTTCATTGCTAGATGATTTAAATCCCTTCAAGTTCTCTCAGTCAAAGCTTCCTTGCTCTAATCAAGAAAGTAGGTAGAATCTATATCTGTAAACCAACTTGTCTAATCTTACTACTTGTTTGAGTTCTTTGGATGTTTTCATGACATCTTAACCTACTTTTTCTAAATTTACATATAAGTGATGACATTTCTTTATGATTGATATTTTGTTTTCTTCCTCTATTTCTGCTAACCTAATTACCTCACATATTGAGCTTTGAAATTCTTATAAATGTACAATAAATTTGTGTATCATGTTTTAACACTCAACACTCTAACCATTGTCTGGTACTAGATAAGCAGGAAGTTATCGTGCAAAACCTCAAAAGCCCCCTAAACAATTCAACTGACCATTTTTTTATGACCAAATTATATCACAATCTCTCCTTTTTATGGTTTAATAATTCCAAGTCATCCGAAACTCCTAAAGAAATTCAAAATAAAATGCAAGAATATTGAAACTCTAGGATGAAATCAACAGAATAGCAGAAACAAAGTCAACATTATTACAGCATGAAGAACAAGGACCAAGCACCAGATTGAAGCGTTTACTATGGCATTGTAACTTTCAGTAGAATTTGAAGGACCAGTATAACTCTAAAATCAATAATTGTGCCAAAATTTTCCATAGGTAAATGCTGGTTCCATCTGGTAATAGTTTGAAGATCAATGCTCAACAAACATCTTCTTTGCGCCTAGCTATTTGATAAGAAGGGACGAGTAAAGAAAGTTTGAATTCTCAATAAGAAGTGACAGTGCGATGATTGTAAGAGTGGTTTCATACATAACAAAATTTTACACATAAATACCTAATCTTCCAGTCACTAAACAATCAGAATTGTAAATCAAACACAATTAATTTATTTAGATATAAGAATTGGTTCTGACAGAGATCAAAGAATCCAACGTATGCAAACAAGAAATAATGTTGGTAGGGAAAAAACCTTAACAAAGTACATTCTAATTTTGCAATGTTTACATGCATATATTGGGGAAAAAAAACAAAGAAAACAATAACCCGTCAAGTTATACTATATTGTTAAGGAAAACTCAGATCTAAAAGATCCACATCTTTCACTTGGTCACTCAATATTTAATTTATAAACTATAATCAAGAAGTTGTCAGAGATTTTTTATCCATGAATAATATATCTTCCATTGATATGAATCCTAAGTGATTTAGAGGACAGACATTTGAATCAGCACTATGATGGCTTTATATGGAGCAAAGTATCTTTTTGTTCATTAACATGTCTATCTTAAAACAAGAAGAACAAGATCAAAAAATTCAAAAAAAAATATCCATGTGCTCTGTAAGCTAACATTGATACTGGTGGCATCAAAATTCATAATAAACCTTTTTGCAATTACATTTTCTTACATTTATCACACTCATGCAAGAGGGTTGGACATTAGGACAAGCAACCATATCAATGCAGCTTCAGCCAAGCATGGCTCATTAAATATTTCCCACAATAACTGGCTTCATGAGAAGCTTATTATTTTGTATACATTTTAATCTCAAGCAAGCAAGGGTTGCTGTATATAAATATGCATGTCTATTCTCCTGTCATATGCATGAGCAGGCCACCATAAAGACAGTCGAAGTACAAATCCAGATTACAAAGTTGTTCGTATCAAAAACTACAATTCACACTATAACTGTACTACAGTTTCCAATAGGGAAGACAAACTAATAGAATATAAAACTAATAAAATTGATCCAAGGCACTGAGCCATGTCAAAAAAACACCCACTCGACAGTGTACATCTGGCATGCAAAGAAATTACTAATGGCATTGTTAAGGTAAACCGGATAAAGACTCACCAAAGAAAAAGCATCGGAGCAGAAAAGTTTAGCTATGCACTAAAATAATAATAGTTGTGATGAGAAATAGAAGTAATCAAACTTATTCTAATCAAATAGACAGAAATAAATCATGTTATACAACCATTTTAGATTTTTTAGTTCAGAGATAAACTGAAAAAGGAAGATGACAGAAAAAACAAGGTCTTGCAACTGAAAAATATATGCACATATATACAGATTGTGAGAACAAACCAGACTTAGAAGCACGTAAACGAGGGAAGTCGTGGAAGTAGAGCAAAGGAAGCAACTCCATATGACGACAAAAAGAGCCGTCGAACCCAAGGTAAACAGGGACCTCAAACCTCCAACGACACAATTGCTCCATTGCAATAGCAATCTCAAAAGAAATCTTCCGGCAGTAGTGCACCAGATGTAAAACAATGGCCAATGGCGATCAATCAGGAGAACGAATTTTTCTCTTGTACAGTTCACAGCAACTCGGACATCTCCAAAGAACTGCTTCTGAGATTGAACCCATCTCCACCCTTGCTTGAACAAGCCTATACCTCCCATTGAGACCATAATAACAAGACACAGATCACATCCCTTCGGGGGAAAAGGCCAAAAGCTGCATCACATAACAAAACCCACAAAAAAAGAAAAACTCAGCGCGGCTTCTGCAATCTGAATCGCTTAGTTGCTAACGATCCCGGCAATCTTGACCTTCCGATGAACAACATTCTCCTTCCGCAATCATGACATCTACTCCAGATCTTAAATTCATTGATTCCATTAAATCTATCTGCTCAACATCCGCTGCCATCCAGGAATCAGCCAAAGCGAGGAAAAAAAATTGATTTTCCCATTCCAGTTCCACCAGCTGATCCCGCGTAAACCTTATCAGCTTCCTCGCGCCCGGCGATGCTTCCTCGCAGGGAAGAAGCAAAATCCGAACAAACCAACTCGACCAATAGGCGTTGGGTGGCCACTGACAGACAAATCCGACGTCCTTCCTCCCGAACGCTATAAAGAGAGGAAGAATCGCAGCATGACACACGGGAATCAACTCAGCCCTAGCTTTACCTGCCGGTTCCGCTGCTTTTCCTTCGGCGTCAGGCGCTGCTCGTGATAAAGCCGAGGGATGCGAAGGAAGAGCAATGGCGAAGGTGATAAAGATAAAGATGGCCAAATGGACGAGCCAAAAAGAGGGAAGAGAGACGGTAAAGATCGAAGCTTGGAGAGACACAAGGATGGCAACGTGGTGAGGGTTTTATAAAGCTGGAATCGTGTGAGAGAGAGCGAGAAGTGTAAAGGAAGGAAGATGATTAAAACTTCAGTTCGCCCCATAAATCTTTCATTTTATCATATGAAGCTCTAATGTTTATAAAATCTAAATTTACCCCAACTTCCCAGTGACATATTGAGTACCTAAAATGCAATATTTTAAACCTGAGTGGTTAAGCTGAAAGTTCTACATTCTAATGTAACGGAGACACATACCACCTACTCGATTTTAGATTACCCACCAGATCAACCTGCATGGTAACTGACCGGGCCCACCAGATTACCAATCACGTAACGGTGTGAATTGCTATAACAACCTCATGGGTAGGTCACTCAGAGCCCGAACCAGATCAAGGAAAAGGCACTAACCTACTTATAACCTAATGTAATTATCAATTAGGCATGTGCTTAGGCATGCATTTGTTTAAGGTTAGGATGATAATTAAGGTCAAAGATAAGCCATTGATCACTTTTATATTTCTTTCATTAATGATGATAATGATAAATATATGTGAATATGAAGATTTAAAAAGATCAAATTTGTGGAAATTTTAAATGAATTATTTGACCATCTAAAAGTATATAATTAAATTTGTAAAATTGGTGTTAATGAAGAAAGGATTATTAGTAGAAGAGTAAAATTGTATTTCATATGTTGCAATGTTACAATAGTTAGACGATCTTTGTAGAGGTACGCGTAGAAAACAAAAGCTGAGGACAAAAAAAAAATACATAATTTAGTGAGAATCTAAATAGAAATGCACCACGACAAATCTATAAGAATTCCGAAATAAATGTTTAAATAGTCAACGGCAAATCATCAATAGATCCGTTCACAATTGCGTCCAATCAAAAGCTACCACGTGTCTTTGTTGATTAGTTTCTTGAAAAAGATATTTTTTAAAAAAATATTAACACGATACTCTATTAAATTTTTCACATAGAAAATTACTATTATAATAATGATAATTATAATTTATAATAATTATTAATTTTTAAATTTAATTTGATTAAAATAATATATTTATATATTAAAATATTCTTTATCGATTTGTTTATCACAGTGAAATAAATTGTAATAATTATAAATAATTTTATTAAAATTATAATAGAGAGACAATTGTTATGTTTTTTTTCCAAATTAATCAAAATTACTCCAATTATATTAAAGTACTCTAACTTATTAAAATGACATAATTTATAGTTGTTAACGTCATAGTTATCTCAAATCGAACAAATTTATTATAATAAAATAATGATCAATTTTCCGTGGATGCGTATTACTTGACGACGAACTAATATGTGAGATAAATATAATTAATTTTTTATTACAATGATGATAACTATTATAATTTATAAAATAATTTACTACTAGTTATTAGTATAAGTGACCAAAATATAAAGGAGGGGATGCTTGGACGCGCTAAGTTTCAACCTCAAGATATCATATGATAACACTTCATGTTTCAACCGCCACACTATCTTGTGAGACGATTCAATTATGATTCATAGTGGCAACAGGTGAATACGCTCGCCCTCAGTGCCCCCGTCAATCCGTCAAGGGCCAACACGGAAGAAGTAAATCACGGACGGCTACTAGCAGGGATACTAGCCTTTGGAATAGTGACTAGCACATAAGGAAGATATTTTATCTCGATTTTATCGAGATTTAAACCCCAGATTTCATGGTGGCAACAACTCATGTACTAGCCACTAGACCGTCCCAAGGGGAGGATTCAATTATGATTCATGTGATAAAAAATACATAAATCATAATATTAAATCGTCCCCTCAGGATGGCCTAGTGACAATTCAATTATGATTCATGATAGCTACAAATATAGATATTTTATTCTAATTAATAGTAGTAACACTAGATTACAATAGCTATCATGATTATTACAATTTAGCGATAGTTTATGTTTACGAATTATAATTATTATAACATAGATATTTTACCTTTATTAATACTAATGAATATTATACTCTAACCATTATAACTATTACCAGAATTTATAGCAGCTATAGCTGTTATATCAATTATGATTCTTGTTAAAATAATGTTAGAATAAAGGTAATTTTGAGAATAAAAATGGACTGAGATAAGATGGATTATTTTTATTTTGATACAAAATTATATATGATGCGGTGATAAGAAGAACTTATCTTGTGGAGGATCGTTGTTATGGTGGAGGTTAAAGTCAAGACAGTCAATACTCCAATATCAACTGCCGGTTGAACGACCATATCCAGCCGGGAGGAGAAAGGTCTGATCCGATATCACCTCTGACTTGGCTCATACGCTGAGCACCCCGACGCTCAATAAGGGAGGACGCCAAAGAGGATATGAAGAATCCGGGCCGAGAGGCTACCCCTGCTCGACCTTATAATAGTACTCAGAACAGGACAACGGACTATTCCCGAGTGGACTGGCTACATAAACAACGATGATTACGGCCGAGCGGATTGACTACAAGGAACAACGGGATTCTGGCCGGGAGGATTACATATAGAAATAACAGGATTCATGCCGGGCGGACAGTGGAGTTCCGGCCAAGCAGCTATCCCGTTCGGCCCGGCAGCAGGTTCATCACACTATCTTTCGATATCTTTTTAGGAGCTAGTGCCGCTAACAAGCAGCGTGGTCAGACAGAGGATCGTATAGTGGAAGCTTCCACTGTCACTTCAGAGATATGTTCGGCCCGTTAAGGTATTGTGTCAGAAAAACTTGGGACGCATGCTCACCTTGGGAAGTGTGTATGCGCGCTACAGGAGCTCTATATAAAGTGGCGTCTAAGTTTCAGCGGAGGTATGTGCAATAGTTGTTGTTTCTGTTCACTAGTTTCTTTGCTCCGTAGCCGGTGACTGACTTGAGTATCGGAGGGCCAACACTGGAGACCTCTTCTCTGGCTCGGCACTGACGTAGTCTGTGATTGTACGTCCGAGCGAAGTCTATACACGGTCAATAGGAACACCATATTCTCAATATTCATCTACTTCGACTTTCGGACAGGATCAATAAGATTCATTCCAGTAGAATTGTCGATAAGGCATGGGATGCATTTGAGTAAGTCAATAAGTGAAAAAAAAAAAGGTTAGCTTGTTTCAAAGATTATGAGGTACTTTCTTTTGGAAAAAAAAATGGCTGAAGGACATTTCGGCAGTTTCTTTAATATTAAACTCTTTAATAAAGTAGTTCATTAAGCTATTTAGTGAAACAGTCCAACAGACGTTGAAAATTCATCAGAAACAATATTTTATGTACAAGCAATATCAAAATTAAGCAAGTCGATTTAAATATATTACTATGATTAGGTAACACGAAGAAAAACATATCATGACCTTGACGAGTGATCAATTTATCACACAGTTAGCAGATAGTTTCAATAAGGGATCTAAATTCCAATTCTTTCATTAGTAGAGGCCAAATCAAAAAATTTTACACTATCTGAATTAAGCATGGTTAAATCTACCACATGATCTATTTTCCAATAGCAAATCACAATAACAAAGTGCTGAAGGGGAAGAAACGGAAAATAATTCACTTTTTTATTTGTGAACTTATGCATGTTCCGGAACACAGCGGCTTTCAAAATAAAAGCCTCAAATTAAGCTGAATTTACACATCATTTTTTAAAAATAAAAAGGTACAGTCCAATAATTTACAGGTCATAGCAAGATCATTCTTGATCCCTGCATCCGCACTGAAAGCTTCAATATTTCCCTCTTCCAGTAACTACAATATGATTATCCAGTTCACTGTCTCCATACGCGCACCGTGCCATCAACAGATGATGTTAGCATACAGCATTCCTTTGGGTGAAAATTCACACTTGTCACCTGGAAGAAAAATTTTCCACTAAATCAGTCACTAGTTATTTCCTTCCTGCAAAATCCAGTGTCATGAACACCTAAGCAGACCAACCAATGCAACAGGTTAATCCAGAGGTCAATTTAGTTTCGGTTGAAATGATAAATTGAGTTGGATTTTAACTGTACTTAAGTAATAATTATGCCTACACAGAACTGGAAAATGGTATCTGTTGGATTCTCAAGATGTGAATTCTAAGACCTCCAAGCATATTCTACTGGAATGAGATCTACCTTCATTTCCTTCCCGTACTGAAGATAAACCAGTGGGAAAGCATGGTGCACATTCCAATATTTCTATGATATTCACTTCAGACCTCTCCGCTTTCTAGATGGAGAAATTTCATCGGAACTTACTAGTCACAACTCACAACTAAAGGGGACCATCATTATTTAATTAATTAAAGAAAGAAAAGGTATGTCAATGCACAAAAGAATAAGTAGGCAGGACTTGGGATATGGCAGAGAGAAAGAAATAAGAATCCTTGAAACTTAAAAAATATGGTTAGATATACAGATAGAATAGAGCAGAATGTTTACCACAGAGCGATGTGCTTTGAAACTAGAAACGACAGAAGCATCCACTAGATCCCAGAAATATATTGTGCCATCCTCAGATCCACCCGTAACATGTGCATCAGTGTTTGTTAGGCAGCAATCCATCTTGTAAGACTACAGAAGATATCATAACAAATTGTGGGATTTCCCAATAAGCAAAACAAAGTCAGAAAACTTCAGGGTACAGAAGACAGCAACATCAGAAAAGGTCAACCAAACATGAAGATATAATCAAGAATACGTTTCCACACCTTGCAGGTGTGCCCCTTGTACTCTTGCAGAAGTTCTCCAGTGGTCCTACAAGTAGAGGGCATAAATTTGATTATTTTGACAAGAGGGGAAAAATACTAAAAAATAATTAACAATTTTCAGAAAAGTTTGATAAAACCTTGTATGGTCCAAAAGGATGTAAGAATTTAGGAGGGTGGAGGTCACCCCCAACCCCTTCCCTCCTTGTAACGTGTCAAAAGTGCCAGTTTCAGTCATTAGAACATCAAAAGCAATTACCTATCAAGAAGGCGTATAGTCGAATCCAAACAATTTGCTAAGACACAGTTACTATCATTTGACAGAGAAATACAGTTGACAGCCGGCCCCAAACTGTCCACGATCTCCCTTTTATTCAAAATGGTTAAACATCAGATAGAGGGAATTCAATATGAAGCCATTTGTAAAGTAAGAGAGAATAAAAGAAAGGTACCTCCCAATTCGTATGTCAAATGTGCGGACAGTTCCATCTACACTTCCAGCAATAATTTCAGTCTTTGTTAAACAAACAGACATTACACTGTCTTGAAATGTATCAATGATCTGAGAAATAAAAACATAAGCTTTGATGCAAGGCTAACTGAAGAAAAGAGTTCTTTCTTATCAAGTAAATATAATGAACCTTAACTAAATTTGAAAGGATAGCAAGGATGCTAACCTGAATCGGCTCTGTACTATGTGATCTGCAATCCCATGCACGAACTGATTGGTCATAGCCAGCCGACACTACGACTGAGTCATATACATTAAACCTGACAGCATTTACCTGAAGGTTTGGATATCAAATTCGAGAGAATTATACCCAAGTCAATAGCATGTTCTACCCACTCAAAAGACCCTAAGAGCCTCCTAATTCCTTCAAGGACACAGTAGATTCACTGAAAAAACGAGAATAATTCTGCATAACATAGTCGTCCAGGTGCCCCAGCCACCGAAACCCTAACTACGAAATATGTCAGTCAAGGGTGTGAGGCAAATACAATTTCCTTCACTACATGAAACCCCATTGCCGACTTCTTCAGCGAGATACGATTTTTATTGCAACGAGGAAGAAAATAAACAACCTAGAAGCACGGAGCCAGGATTCACCTCGCTGTCGTGGCCTCGGAACTTCCGGATGACGCGGCCGGTGGAAACATCCCAATAGAATATCTGGCGGTCGCCACCGCAGGAACACAGCTTTGCGTTGTCCCTGCAGCAACATCATCGGCGCGGAACACTTTGTCGGTCATTCTCTCACACACACAAAAAAAAAAAAAAATTAAAGAAAGACTTCTGTTGATCGAGATGGGGATAGGGAACAAACGAGGTGACATGGACGTCGCGGATCTCGCGGCCATGGGACTTGTAGGTCTTGATGTGGATGCCCTTATGGGGGTTCCAGAGGCGGAGGGTTCTGTCCTTGCCGCAACTGAGGCAGTAGTTTCCATCCCCGTTGAAGCGGACCGCCAGAACCGGCCCTTCGTGACCCTTCAGCACGCTCGCCTCCCGCCGGGGTAGCTCCGCGCCACCGCCTCCGACCTTCGCCATTGATTCAACTCGGCGTTAGGGTTGTGAATGAACGGCAACTCGAAAATCTGATCGATATATGAATTTGATAGTACAGAATATATTACATGATATTAGTACTTTTTATTTACCCTAATAACTAATGGTAAATTTTCACAATCACCCCAGGTTCTATGTTATTTGGTTTAATATTTTTTTAAATACTTGGGCCATGTTCCCACGGGATGCCCATTGGATAGAGGGTAACAAACTTACTACAATGGGTATAGGAATCAATTCCCAGCGGATACATGCCCTCGGTAAAAAAACCCCTCATGTCGTTAACCAACTTGATGGTCGCCTATAAGTTGACATCGTAATTTACCTCCTTTCACATAACCTGAGAACAGACTGTGAGAGACATCTAAGATGATCGTAATAATCTTTTGTTACAATTAAATACTTGGATCTCACGATTATAAGTTGACCCTGTGGTTTAACTTCTTTCACATAACTTGAGGATGAATTGTAAGGAGCATTTGGGTGAGCGTAATTACCTTTTGCTATAATTAAATACTTAGGTCTCAGGGATCAATTTTTGGCGGGTGCATACTCTCAAGAAAAAACTCCTTCCACCTCCTAGTCACTTGGCGGTCTACTATAAATTGACCTCGTGATCTACCTTCATTTACATAACCTGGGGATATGCTGCGAGGAGTGACTGGGGTGAATATAATCACCTTTATTATTACAATTGAATACTTGGGTCTCCACAAGGTGCCCAGTTGATTAGAGAGTGACAAATTTACTACAATTAAATAGTTGAATTACATAACTTGGGACGAATTGTGAGAGGTGCCCAAAGTGAGCATAATCACTTTTTGTTGCAATTAAGTACTTGAATCACAGTCCTCACGGGGGTATTCAATTGGCTAGAGGATGACAGATTTACTACAATGGACATGAATTAATTTTCGACATACACATGTCCTTGGGGAAAAAAATGTAACACCCACGATATGCTAAGCTATGCCTATGAGTATTTTCCTTTAGAATAAAAGAAAGAGGAAAATTAAATAAAAAGAAAATAGAGAAATGGAAATGGAAACCAAAATGAAATAAAAAGAAGGAGAGGTTAAGGTTTGAACCTTGAACCTCCCACAAATAATGGAATTTAATTGATATATGCTAACCACTAGAACAATGAATAATAGATGGATAGAAAGGAATGAAATTTCTAGTTAAAGGCAAGAAGAAAAAAAATAAGGAGGAAGAGAAAACCAAGTTGCTTACCTCCTCTTCCTCTTGGTTAAGGGAAGAACAAATAGCCTTCTTTCTCTTCATGGTTAAGAGAGGGAGCAAGAAAGAGGCAAATTGCCTTCTCCTCCTCTCTCCCTTCTCAATTTCGTGGGAATTAAAGAGAGAAGAAAGGGGGAATGAATGTGGACAAAATCCATTACTAGGGTGAATAAATAGGAAAAGAGAAAGAGAATTTCTAAAATTTTCTTCTTCTTCCTCCTCTTTCCTTTCCCCACCGAAACCTAAGCCCTCTCCCTCCCAAGTTGCCGAGATCCAACCAAGCTCTCTCCCTAAGAAAACTAAACCTCAAGAAGAACCCTCAAGAACTACTTCTTACAAGCAAGAAGAAGCAAGGAAAAACACTAGAAGGAGGAGCTCTCTTCTTCTTCTTCATAAGGGTATCTTCTCCTAAGTAAAAGACTAAGCAAAAGAAGGTAAGCTTCCCCTCACCTGTGGTACAATAGCT
>JBBMJZ010413102.1:14993411-15008148 GCA_037833815.1 Zingiber zerumbet | reverse complement strand
TTTTATCCGATTTAATGAGCTCTTTAAAATTATCACAATATCTTTTAAATTTTTAGACTTTATATGCAACAATAATTAAATTTTTATCCATTAAGTGAATTCACATAAATGAATGCTCTTCTAGTATTGAATTTTATCTTCTATTATATTCTTATTTATATTTAAATAATATTTATTCTATTTTAGCATTATTAATTAATTTTTTAATATCTCTCTTTTCTTTTGTGCTATTTATTAGTCATATTTTATTTTTGTTATATAAAACTAATGTTAATTTAAGGTAAACCTACGTAGCATGGAATGCTTCTGATTATCGTCTGTTCTGAAATTTCAGTTTTTTTCTAGCCCTATCACAATTTATACATGGAATCGTAGTCAAAATTCGATTAAAATGGTTTACGATCTCATTTAAATTTATCTTCCCATTTAGGTATTTTTTAGGCCACTGGTGGTGGGGGACACCCCCGCTCAGCACTATTAGAGATGACAACAGATCCGAATTGAGACGGATTTAGTCAAACTCGAGATCCGCCCCGCCTTCCTTTGGATCCGCCCCGTCCCACCCCGCGAACCCGGTGGGGTAGTCTGGATTAGACCCGCTAGACCGACCAATTAAAAGTTTATTATCAATTTTTATTCCATTAATAATTAATAAAAAAATATATTATACGGGACATATTTGAGATAAAGACCCGTTTAGACGTGTTTAAATCTACCCTGTTAGGATGAGTTTATTACAGGTCCGGATTTTAACCTGTCCCATGTTCATCCCTGGCACCATACAATCCATCCACCGCCGGTAGCTTCCGGTCGTCTGGCTCGATTTAAAACTATAATTTAAGTGGAAAGGTAAATCTAAAAAAGATTAAATTTATTAGGAGTCTGACCGTAATCCAACATACAAATTAGGAAAGAAACCCAAAAAGAATCCGAAATTATGGACCAACATATCTAAACTCAGTATATATACAGTGTACTCATCTAAGCCAGACAAATATCTGGACTTGGTATCAGCAGCACACTCAGACTCCTAGAGAGTCTTGCATATATGAGATCTCATATTGGATGTTAGGTCTTCAAAGGATACTAGGCAGAAATTGATAGGTTGATTTGCACGGGATGGCTGTGCAGTGGTGAAAGTTAATGACTTTTTAAGAAGGCCTAGTCCTAGAAAACCGTGGGCAATGACACTAAGGAAAATTTACCTACAACCAAGTCATATAGTAGTTGCCTTTGGATGTTGGCGCAGACACAGCTTTCCACCATAGACCAGTTGGACTATCACTGTAAAAAACATAGGGAAAAAAAAATTATTTTTAAAAGTCACTTGTCTGTCTTATTAAAATAGTCTGAGATAGAATATTCTATTTCAAATATTCATTATTGAAAATTTAATAATTGATTTTAAAATAGAAATATTTCATATCTAATTTCTTAAACAGATTGAAAAATTATTTATAAATTTATTTTTAATTTGACTAAATAAAATTAATAAAGACTACAAATTTTATTTTTAAATCCGATGAGAAGCATTCACACCTTTCAAATAAATTTAAATTATAAAAAATAATTAATTTTTAATTCAAAAATATTATATAATTAGCATTAAGAAATATTCACATAATCCAAATATTCAAATAATCCAACTAATTTTAATTTTTATTTCGTCTATCATGATATTCACGGGATCAGATCCTTCTAATACAAATAATTTATATATTCCACCTCTTGAATTATCTTACGAACCATTTCCTTAAAAAAAAATTCTCTTTATTTATCTTCCTCTATAAGTCTTTCTTCCCTCCACCTATTTTATGAATTAATTTATACAAAATGAGATTATGTTTTATAGAATTTAAAATATATTACTTATCTTAAAATTTTTTCAAAACAAATCCTTAATATACACTTTTTTTCCACGTTGGCAATATTTCTTTAATCATTCCTTTGATATTTTTGTAATTTCAAGAGGAACTCCAATTTCAACAAATCTAAAGATAAAAAAATTAAAAATATTATAACAAGAAAAATAATTTATTACAAAATAGACATAAAACTTATTAAATTTAAAGGTTGTATCACTTTCTTCTTCATATCCATGTTTATTTTAGTTTTATTATCAATATTTGATAGAATGTGAGACCTTTAATTACATTATCTTCGTCGAACTACTGATAAACTACCTTCTTGATATTGAGCATCATTGTTCACATCATTTTCTGAAAATTTTCTTCCCTCATCCTATGACAAATAAATATATATAATGAATGTAATTCAATAAATATATTATCAAGATAAAATTTGCGCACCTATTTTTCATTTGGTACGTTGTCAAGTTCAGGCATTGTGTCATATTGTCTATCTACATTATCATTAAAGTAAATATTATGTAACTCAATGGTTTATTCAAATTATATACCATTAATAAGAATTAAATATACATAACATACTCATCTTATATGGTAAGATATTGTCATCTCCGTCATCCTATCTCCCTTGATCTCCCTTTGTTGAAACCAATATTTTTCATTCCTCTATTTGATATCTGCATCACATAAATAAAAAATTCATAAAAAGAGAATACAAGATAAAATTCAGCAAAAAGAATTACAGTAAACAGCAAAAAAAAAAAAATTAGCAAACAAAAATTTCTACAAGACTTTCCTACCGTAAGCAAAAAATAACTACAGTAAATAACCAATAAAATTCATACAGAAATATCTTGTCGTAAATAACAAAAAAAAAAAAAAATTACAGTCAATAACAAATAAAATTCAGTAAAAGAGAACTGCAGTGGACATACTTAATGCAACCTACTTGTAGAAACCACATGTTTTCCTGTTGAAGCCCAAGAAGCAAAATATGTTACATAGACAATGTAAAAAAGAAAAATCCAAAATTGACATGCTAGTAGGTAATATAACCATGCTAGTAGACAAAAAACCATAGTTGTTATCATGCAACAAAAACTAATTTTCAAAAAGATGGAGATGCTATCATGGATACAATGAAATCCGAGGCACTAAACCAAATTACAAGCAGAATTTGTAAATGGCCTTTGGGAGGAAACGCGAATGACAACCAACTTGAGGGACGAAGTGAATGCAACAAGATAACTAGTACAAATATAAGAACCATCATAATTTAACATGATTTTAGTTTTGCATTTAAATTTCCACATGAGATGAAAATTAATTTTTTGTAGTTCACATAATTGATCACCAAATTCGACATAGATATAGGGCGTGAAAACCACAATACGTGAGTGGTATTCGGTCACCCGATCTTGATCATGTCTTTGACTCATGCTTCTTTAAACGGTTAGTCAAGTATATAATTTAATTTGTTGGGATCGAAAGAATTCACATATCTTTATAATGATATAATATTATCCGCTTTGAGGCTAAGTACTCATAGTTTTATTTTTAAATTCTACCTAAAAAAATCATATCAAAAGAAATATCTTTATTCCTCTTAAACTCATGATATTTTTCATAACTTTTTAATATTCTCACAACTATTTTATCATTTAAAATGTTTATGTTGTGTTTACTATGATATGTTCCGTTAGGGACCAGAGCTAATTGATTCATTGGTTAAATTAAAGACTCAGACAAGGTTCCAAGCAATACAATTGAAGCAATGCAAAGAAGTATTCAGGGACTTGATCGATGATAAGAGTATGATTTATACCTTAGGCCAATTCTGAATTCTCACAAATTAATTTCTATATAAGTACTAGCAATCTTATTGTAAGACAACAATCTCACAAATTAATTTATATATGCAATTTAGTTGCTCGTGCGTCCAAGGTGACTACCACCTCAAGTGATCACGCACTTGTCTGCAGTAGTGGCCGCTAACAAGAGCAAGGGCGTGCGGCTTGATAGTCATAGCAAGCGGAAGAAGAAGAAATTTGGGAGAGAAAACAGATAAAATTGGCTGAGATACACCTTCTGAGAGAGAGCACCAGACGAAGTCGGTTAGATGCATGAAGTTAGCAAGATACACCTTCTAAGAGAGAGCAATAGACGAAGTTAACATGCGAAGTCGATGAGAGAGACAAACGAAAACACAAACACAAACACAAACGAGGATTTAGCATAGGATTTTATGAAAAAACAATAAAAATAATTTAATAAATTTCTTTGTAATTTATATAAATTAAAAATGGAATTTATTTCTATTTAAAAATTTATAAATAGATTTCTTGACAAATAAAATTTCATAACAAATTTTGTTTTAAATCTGTATTTATTTTTATATATAAAAAATTATTTTATAAATTCATTTTTAGTTATTTTAAATTCTATTTCAAATATTTTTTTTATATATTATATTTTATTTAAGTGTACTAGATTAGTAAATCTATTTCTAATTATTTTATAAATGGATTTTAATTTCGTTTTAAAAATCAATTTATGAAGACATTTTCTTGTAGTGTATCTTGAGAAAAGGTTGTGCACTTTTATACGGATAGGTTAAGGAGACACAAGAGCATCTAATGTTCATATGCCCACCTATTAAGGAGCTGTGGAGGAAGATTAGAGAAAAACTTCACACGTATCCAAAGATGTTCACCTACAAACGAATGCTCTAAGTTTTCATATAGTAATAACGAGGGACCACGACCTTGACTAAGATTAAGCACCTAATCACGATATTAATGACGGTGGCAAAAGGTGAATATGCTCACCCTCAGCACCCCCATCAATCCGTCTCAGAGGTAATATAGAGAAGGTAAATCACGAACAACTACTAACCTTTAGAATTAGTGGCTAACGCATATCATAACATTCATGATATATAGATGGTTACGAATCATATTATCCTATAGACTAGCATGGTATATTTTGACACATGATATATTTACTTTACTTATTAAAAAAGATAAATTAAAATATTAAGGATTATTTAATTATTATTAAAAACTATTGTATAAAAGGAAGTAACTTGGATGAAGGATAAAATAAATTTTTTCTTAAATTAAATATGTTTTAAGGATATGATCATTGGAATAGATTGGAACTCGCCATTAATAGTCTTTTAAGATATTGTTCAGGAAAACCCATTCAACCTCGTATAGCTAATTATAAAAAAGTAAACCATAAATTCATTTAATTATTCAATTTTAAAATTAATAATAGATATCCTTATAGATTAGCAATTATTATGATGAATGTACCATATAAATAAATAAAATACATTTTTAAATAATCGAGTATATATATATATATATATACCTACCTACAACCCTAGTTCAAGTCTAGCTTTATATAAAAATTTCTATCTCAACGTGAATGGCATTTCAAATATTTAAACTACTAAAAATCTAAACTTTTTTTATTAATTCAAATATATTATTATTTTTACATATCTAATTTTTTTTAATTTCAACTATCCAGTTATTTGAATTGTTTAAATATGATTGATTCAATCCCATAAAAATTTCCTATTAATTATTAGAATAAATCAAAAGGCGCTTATACAAATCCATCTAAATGGTCAACATTCTTAGATTTATAGTCTTACTGAAGAAAGCGCTCAGCTACCACGGCTGTCATGGGTTTAGAGCCACCGTTCGAAAATAAGAAATATTGTAATCGCTTCAAGCCCCGGTTTAGAGTCGCCGCTCAACTATTAGTTATCGACATAGGTTTAGAGTCATCGCTCGGCTATAAGAAATACTATAGTAGCTTCAAGCCCTGGATTTAGAACGGTCGCTCAGCTATCAGTTACCGACCTGGGTTTAGAGCCGCCGCTCGGCTATAAGAAATACTGTAGTTGCTTCAAGCCCTGGGTGTAGAGCCGCCGCTTGGCTGACCTAGGTTTAGAGTCACAGCTCAGCTATCCTGAATGTTAACAATGTCACCGCTCGACTCTTCTCAATCAGGGATCCTTGCCGGTCAGGATGGTTGGCGACGATACTTAGTGAACTTTCCACTTCTTATCGCTTCCTCAGACGGGTGCTTTTTAATGGTTGTTGACATCATCTCCTTTTCTGAAAGACTGTACAAATCTTTGGTCATTATTACTGAGCATACCGCTCATGCCTTTTAATTAAACCTCATTAATGCACCCCCTATCATCAGTCGCCACGTGTCCTGATCCCCACTGCCGCACGCTTGATGTGACAGACAGATATCCGCGGTTGATGTGACAAGTGTCGTTTTGAATTCTACGGCCAGATCTTGACTTAGATTCCTGTAACCCTTGATCGGACGACTCAGAGCGATCGTCCACTAGGTTTATAAGCCCTTATTTGCTATCATCCCAATACTTCATCGCCTTTCTCCTTTGCGTATGTACATGGTCTGTTGTTTCCCTTCTACCTCTTCATTGCTGGCGATCTTTCTCAGTAAGCTTTCTTTTTCCTTCTCTCACCACGTCGTTGATCTTCTTCCTTTTCTATTTTCCATGGCTGCGTCTCCTTAACCTTCTACGTTCGTCCCCGGGTTGTGGTATACTTCTATTGATTCTAAGTTCAATGGTGATGAAATCGATCAGATGAAATTTACCTATCGTTTTCCCTCTAATTATCAAATCAGCATCCCTTCTACTTATGACCAGCCTCATTTGCCTCCCGATGGCTTTTTGCCCTTCTTTAAGGACCAATTTTGTGTCGGTCTCCGCTTTTCGATTCACCCTTTCTTCTCCGCCGTGTGTAAATATTTTCATATCTCCCTGCACCAACTAGTGTCCAACTCCTTTAGATTGCCATGCGGGGTGGTTGTCCTATTCCGTCTGCACGACATTACTTTAGTACCTAGGGTGTTCCATTATTTTTACTATCTCAAGTTGTCCGAGCCGAGGACCTTTCTCTTTTAAGCCCGAGTGGGCGCCATCTTTTTTGATAAAATGTCATCCTCTAATAAGTATTGAAGAGAGCATTATTTTTCGTTTATTTTCCCGCTCGACCCGACTTTCTGACCGGCTGGCAAATGGAAGTGATGAAGCCTTCATCGCTCGGGAGATATCGAAGTTGATCGGACTACCTCCAAGCAGTCTCCAGTCTGGTCGGTCATAAATATCATATCCACTGGCTGTTGTTGGAGAGTGTCTTATATGTGTTCGAGCTAAGTCTGATTTGCACACGGCTGCCCCTTACGTTAGGTATGCTCTTTCTTCTCTCCATCTTTTAATCTAACTGATTTCTCTTCATTTCTTGCAGCTCAAATCATACTGAGGGCACAATTGAGTGGCAAAAGCAGGTTTGTTGACGTGGTAATTAAAGCCACGGGCGTTGCCGAGTTGGAGAGTCATGGTTTATAGATAAGCCAAACGACCAATCCGACGATCTGATTGGCGGTGCTGCAATTAGCGAGGAAGGAGGAAGCCAGACGATGACTAGCAATGTCGCGACACCACAGCTGAACTCCCTCCCGAGCGGCCTTCACTATTACAGATCGTGGTGCCCTTAGAGTCGGTAACCTTGGGCGAGCCCTTAATCCAACGACACAAGAGGCATCGAGGGGAAGGTTCATCTTGTTCATCTACCTCTACACTACAGACCCCCACCCATGCTACCTCGCGTCTGTCATCCGAGCGGGGTGAGACTTCATCTCCCACCTTTCCTGAATAGGGGATCGCCACGGTTCCCACTCCTCTATTGTCCGACTAGACACCTTTGCTCTCTAAGCTGCCATCGGGGACCATATGCGCGCCACTTGTCGCGTATATGCCACCCTAGTCCTCTTTGTCGGCCGCCCAGGTGTCCACTATCCACTCCTCCCCTTTGCCTAAGTCCACATGCCAAGCTACCTCCGAGCCATTAGGTCCGAGCTGCCGGAGACATATAACGAACATCATCCACCTACCAATGGACGAATGTCGCCATCCCGACGACGCTGAGCCGCACTCCTCCAAACGCCAAGTCAGAATTCAAGGATCGTTGGCACAAGTTTGGGTTGATGCTCGAGCCCATGCGGCGACTATTTCACCCGGGGAGCTCACGAACAAGCATACTCAGAAGTCCACTGGGGTATGCATATTGTTATATTTGCCTCAATATTTCCCGACCGATACTCAATTTATTTTATTGTAGTTCTGGGTTGAAAGCCTGGGTATATGCTAGAGGCTAGCCTTTTTGGAGCACGAGGTGTAATAGTTGCACGCTTCGGGTGGGCATCTGGAAGCCTCCCGGGCTCACCTTGAGCAGTTGACCGCAGAGGTGGCTTAGTTGAAGGCCGACCTAGAAAAGGAGCTATGCACGGCTAGTGGACTCCGAGTGGGCGCTAAATGCAGAGAGAGCAGGAACAACGATCAGGCCTTACAACGAGTGAGCGCTCGGAGTAGTTCTCCTCTTGGGTGTATGACTCAGTAGATCATCACCGTCCTTCCAGACAAGAAGTCCAGTCGGACTAGCCTTTATAGTACCTCGTTCAATAGATCTCCCTCCTTTCGACCAGCCAAGTGGCTTGGTCGGACTGGCCTTTATAAAGTCATCGTAGCTGTGAACATCTGGTTTCCTTTCTCTGATCGCCGAAGTATCAAGGCACTGCCTTGGTCCAGCTGGATGAGCGGTTTGGTCGGACAAGCCACCGAGTGACTATTTGGTCATGAGACCTTTTTTCATAGAGTGGACAACCATATCTGCTCGGCATTATGAGGCTTGATCGGCCTGTTGCCACCCTTTCGGTCGGCTATGTTAACTTTGACCCCTAAATCAGTCGCTCTTCCCATCTTTGGCCCATCCTTGATGGGCCCCCTTTACCCAAGAATTAAATGAATGCTTGAGTGTAGTAACGGTTTTACCTATAATTTAGAAAGTGATAGTTGTAGGATCATAAATACACTGAGGGGGGGGAGGGGGTGAATAACATTCGTCAAAAATCACGATTTGAGATGAGTTATGCAGCGAAAAAGGGAAACAAAAAGGCAACGCTAACAATGCCAAGTTTTCCTTGGTTCGGAGCCTGTGATAACTCCTATTCCAAGGCTCGCACGTGAGAGTGCTTTCGTTGGGCAATCACTATAAGTTTGAAATAATACAAGTAAAGATTTACAACATTTTAAAGAACTAAAATAAAATATACCGATGATCTACAGATTTGAATAATTAGGTCTTCGATTGTCGGAGCAGCGTTTGGGCATCGTGGAAGCATTTTCTGAGCAGAGCACAAAAGCAGAAGTCATTCGAAATGTTGTATTTAGGTGCTGGTCAAATTCTACTTTTATAGACTGTTTCGGGTGCCTAGATCTCTTCGGAGGTCTGAACCTTGACATAGGGTCATCCAATAAGCGTGCTCCAGCGTGACAAAGAGATAAAGTTTGCATTTTCGAGCGCCTGGACCAGCTCTTGGCACCCGAACGGCGAAGGCGCCTCGGCAGGGTGAAATCTCCTCGGTAAGGTTTCCCAGGCACTCGAACTAGCTCTGGGCGCTCGGACCAACTTTTTCCAACCTCCTTATTTTCTGCAAAATAAAGTTAGCCCAGGCAATAAGCAATATATATAATATGAATTTGACAGCCTCCTGCTATCCGATTCTAGCTTTGAGTTTTACTGAAACACTAGGTTGAACCGATGTCTACTGTCCTCTACGAGGAACACGTCATCACCTACTCTTCTTAGGAGAGTTTACCTTTTGCTAAACTGGTCCTCCAGACCATCTAGACTTTTACTCAACGTCCGATACTTCAGGTCTTCTTGTTGAACGTCCGCTCCACGGCCCATCCATACTTCCACCTGCTCCGCGACTACCGGGATTTTCACCTAGAGTCCCCAACTCTAGGATTTTCGCTAAAGTACTCGACCCGCTAAGACTTCGCCCAATCCCTCGGATCAAGACTCCATGTCTAACCGTAGCTAGGACTTTCCTTTACCTAGGGTTACCTCCTCCTAAGGTTTTTTACCTACCTAGAATCCACTAGAACTTTTGTCTAAGTACACTTAGGACTTTCCTGCAAGCTTATTCACCTTGTTAGATTTCAAGACATCTTAACTTTTGAACCTCTTGCTATAATCAAAACACAGGTTTGATCGTCTGGTGCTCCCTGCACCAACAATAATTTCTTTGCTCTCCAAGTGGCATAATTGAGCCGATCGAGAAATTAACCCGGGGGGAATATGAATAAAATACACACAAAAGCAAGTTCGCTTATAACCAAGCCAAACGGCTCAAGAGTATGGAAAATATAGACGTGAGAGTAAACTCGCTTATAACTCGGTCGGATAGTTCAGGAGTCTAAAAAATATGGGCATGAGAGTGGCCAGACTTCTCGGGAGTCTAGAAAATAGAGGCATGAGAGTAAGCTTACTTATAATCCGGCTAGACAACTTAGAGTTTGGAAAATATAGGTATGAGACGTAATCAAAAGTATAAATGACACCAGATCAACGATACCATATTAAGCACCACGCTTCAAGCAATTGACTTATTGACGGACAGATCTATTAGACTCAAGGTGGTTGGATCAACTTGATAACTTCCAACAACAATTGCAAGGCATGGTGTTCCACTAGATTCCTTTTCAACCACACATATCTTTATGGTTATGAAATGAGAAATCTTTCAACAATCTATGAAGAATACAATCTCAACGAAGCTCCTTTTTAATGATATATACATAATCTCCGAACGATCTCGACTCCTCTTTTCAATGACAGAGTAATGACGAATATCGAGTCACCCAAGTGCTTTTGCCGCCAACTCGATATGAAGCCCATTAGCTCACTTAGATCATCAATACGAAGCCCATTAGCTCACCATCATCCGCTATTATTTTCGCCCTAATCCATCAATCACCTCTCTCTTAATGAGTTATGATTCCTAAACCCAAACGATCTCTAGACCGAAACCACCATTTTGATCCATCGATTCACTTAGATCATCAATACGAAGCCAATTAGCTCACCACCATCCATCATTACTTTCACCCTAATTCGTCAATCTTATAGGTGCGCATCTCCATTAATGCATTAAGGTCCTAAACCCACCCTCATCTGTTTTTTAGCCCAACTACCAAAAATACCACTATGCAAAAGTGTACCTTGCATAGTCACTCGGAGAGGGACATTTCCCTACAAGGATTTATATCGAACAGCTCACATGCATTCAAATTATACTCCCCTTCCCCTCGGTCGCCTTTAACAAGGAGACTACCCATCTAAACATGCCCGAGTAATTTTCGATCGACCCTCCCTCAATGAATGCCCTTTGCTCATTTCTTTATTTTGCAATGTGCATGGAGTACGAATTTTCCATGTCGTCTAGTTAGACGACATGGAATTTTACTCTGTATTGTAAAAGAGTGTTTTCATAATTTCAATTCGTAACCATAAGGTCATATCAAAAACATATATATAGTAATTCTATTTATAATTTTGGAAAGAATTGAGTAACGAATGAATTAAAATCCACCAACAATTAATTAAATTTTAATGGGTACAAGTCAAAAGGGCATTCCAAATTAAGAGAAATATCAAATGAGTACCTTAAAAAAAATTTTAAAAAATAAATCAAATGAGAATTCCATCACTGATTTTATTCTAAAATTAGGCTTTGATCCAGTACTATTGTAATAGTTACTAGTAGTTGTTATAATAGGTAGAAACTACCCGTAGCTACTAAACATGTTTAGGGTGAGTTTAAAATTTAAAATTTATATCATGTAAAAACTACCGAGTAACTGCTACAACATGTAAAAATTATCAATAACTGCTGAAATGTGTAAATGTCACTCAATAGTTGCTATAACGTATTTAGGGTGAATTTAGAATTTATACAATGTAAAAGCTACCAAGTAGCTATTACAACGTGTATAAGCTACCTGTTGCTATAATGTGTAGCTACAACATGTTTAGGATGAGTTTAAAATTTAGAGTTTATATTATGTAAAAACTACCAAGTAGCTAGTATAACGTATATAAGATATCCAGTAGTTATTACAATGTGTTTAGAATAAGTTTAGGGTTGTAGCAGCTATATGATAGTTTCTACAATTATTTTAAAGTCATTTTGATAAAGTTTAAATAATTTTGAGTAAGTTGGTAAATAATATTATGATATAATAGTGTTCAGATAAATCTTAAACGTTAAGCTTACTCTAAACACGTTATAGAGCTACCTAGTAACTTCTACATGTTGTAGTAGCTACTTATATCTTTTACACGATATACATCCTAAACTTTAAATTTACCATAAACACATTATAGCAGTTACTTAATAGCTCTTATATATTGTAACAACTACTCGATAGTTTTTACATATATTAGCAGCTATTCGATAGCTACAATAGCACTGTATAAAGAATATTTTTAGAATAACATCATTGAAGATGCATCATTTTATTTTTTATTTTTTATTTTTTTAAAATAAAAAGGATGTATTTATAACATGTAGGGGGCTCTTTAAATTTTAGCCCAATTTTAATCATTAGTCAATGGAACAGTTGGAAGGTTGTTTTCCGAGGTTAATGAATTAATTAGTTAATTAATTCATTAACCCACCTTAGCACCACCCTCCACCGCTATTTATTTTAATCCGATCTCGTGTGCTCTTTCCGAGCTGATCGATTAACGTGGCGATGGCAGTAAAGTCAGGGGCCGGTGCAAGTGGCGGCGCTGTGGTGGTGGCGGCGGCGGAGGCCGTGGAAGCCGGGTGGGCTGCGGCCCGCGAGCATGTGGGGGCGATTGACTTGGCGGTGGCGCTGTTGGGCCTGTTCGTGTTCGGCGCCGCCGTGCAGCGGATCCGGTCCAAGGGCCCAATGCTGTGGCCTGTCCTCGGCATCATCCCCACCGTCTTCTTCCACCTCAACGATATCTACGAGTGGGCTACCGCCGTCGCCGTAAGCGCCGGAGGCACGTTCCCCTTCCGAGGCATGTGGTTCGGAAATTGCCACGGGGTGATCACCGTCGACCCTGCCACCGTCGAGCACGTGCTCCGGACACGGTTCCCCAACTACCCGAAAGGCGCGTACTTCCGTGAGCGCTTCGGCGAGCTGCTCGGCGACGGCATCTTCAACGCCGACGACCAGGCGTGGCGCGAACAGCGCCGCGCCGCCACATCCGAGATACACTCCGCCCGCTTCGCGGCCTACTCCGCCGGCACCGTCGCCGACCTCGTCCGACGTAAACTTCTTCCCATCCTCTCCGCGGCGGCTGCCGGCGGCCATCCCGTCGATCTCCAGGAGCTCCTCCTGCGCTTTACGTTCGACAACATCTGCGCCGCTGGCTTCGGCGTCGATCTCGGATGTCTCGCGCCCAGCCTGCCGGAGGTCCCCTTCGCCCGCGCCTTGGAGGAGGCCACCGAGCTCTCGCTCTTCCGCTTCATCGTGCCGCCGTTCGTTTGGAAGCTGATGCGGCTTCTCGACGTCGGAACGGAGAGGCGGCTCAAGGTGGCGGTCCGGCTAGTGCATAAATTCGCCGAAAAGACCTTGGCGGACCGGCGGGCGGAGTTTGAGGCCGTGGCCGGAGGAGGAAACTTCTTCCACCGGTCCGACCTCCTGTCCAGGTTGATCGATGCCGGCGGCGGCGGCGACGGGAACGGCGCCACCACGTATTCGAACAAATTCCTCAAAGACTTCTGCATCAGCTTCATCTTGGCCGGCCGCGACACCACCTCGGTGGCGCTTGCGTGGTTCTTCTGGTTGCTCTCCGAGCACCCCCGCGTGGAGTCGCGCGTCCTCCGCGAGATCGCCGGAATCATCAAGAACAGAGCAAAACAGAGCAGTACCCACGACGACGACGTCTTCAGCGTGGAGGAGGTGAAGAAGATGGAGTACCTGCATGCCGCGATTTCGGAGGCGATGAGACTGTACCCTCCGGTGCCGGTAGACTTCAAGGAAGCGCTGGAGGACGACGTTTTCCCGGACGGAACGGCGGTGCGGAAGGGCGGCAGGGTGATCTACTCCATCTACTCGATGGGGCGGATGGAGTCGATTTGGGGCGCAGACTGCCGGGAGTTCAAGCCCGAGAGATGGATGAAGGGCGGCGGTGACGGCGGTGGCACGGCGGGGCTGGTGGCGGAGAGCCAGTTCAAGTACGCGGTGTTCAATGCCGGGCCCCGGGTCTGCGTGGGGAAGAGGTTCGCCTACATGCAGATGAAGATGGTGGCGGCGGCGATACTGACACGTTTCCGCGTGGCGGTTGTGGCGGGCCACCCGGTGGCGCCGAAGATGACCACCACCTTGTACATGAAGCACGGCCTCCGCGTCACCTTCGCCGAGAGAGAACGTCTACTCGATTAATTACGCAGGAGGTAAATTGCAAAAATTATAGGACGTTTTTTTTATTTTGCTCTATCATAATAATTTTGTCCCGCACTAGCTAACTCAATGCTACCGGGGTCATCGTGTAGTTCTATAATACATGCATTAAATGTGTGATTAATATATTAAATATCATAGTTTTGCATGTGAGTTCGCATGATTTGTGTAATAAAGACTTGGTAGCATATAAATTCTGATACATTAATTAATTTTTAAATTTTAGAAAAAAATAGTGATTCTTTTTATCATTTTCCTTCCTAATTTTAAAATAATATTTTATCTTATTTTTTTATTTTAAAAATATCCTTCTTCCAATATAGCAATTTTAACTTATCCGATGGTAAGATGGGACCTCGTCCCGCAGAAGGCTACTACCATGTGGAAGGTCAAAGTTAAGACGGTCAACGCCCTCAGGCTAGCGTCTGACCGGGCAGCCCACTCATCCGATCGGACTAGGGAATAGTCGATCCGATGTTATCACAGCTCGGCCACACACCGAGCTTCCGACGCTCAGAGAACCAAAGTATCA
>JBBMJZ010413102.1:14973433-14984089 GCA_037833815.1 Zingiber zerumbet | reverse complement strand
TCGAAATTAACCCTCATATTTTTCGGTACAAATAGTCTAAAAATGAGTATAATTCCTATTAAATTCAGCACATTAAACTAAAATCGAGTATATTTTGAGATGAAAAAAGAATCATACTCAATTTGATAGAAAATATACTATATTCTAATTTAATATACTGAATTTAAGATATTTATACTAATTTTTGGACTTTTTGTACTTAAAAATATCATGGGCAATTAGGTAAATATGTTTGACTGGGGAGTGAAAACAAAGATTTTCATGAATAGGAGCTATATGCAAAAATTTATTTGCCAATAGAAACTGCATGCAAAATTACCCTTATTCTATTGTAATAAACCAGTTAAAACTAAGTTACACTCTTTTTATATAAAAAAAATCTTTTTTAATCTAATTTTATCCTTAAAATAAATTATCATATTCATCTAAGAATGATTACAATTTAAGTCGTTGACTTGTTGCTTAAGTTTCAAGTTGAAGTTATGACCTACAAATGAATATCCATTTATTATGAATCTACCGGGATTAAACAGTTGATTACTGATAATGCAACCACGTACCATGATTAAGGATGCAGGCAAATTAAGGAAGATGCTCAGGAGTGGTGATTATTCATTCATTCATTCACGTGATAAATCGTCGGGAACAGAAAACAACTCCACGATACTCCGGCGACTTCTCTTTAATTAAAAGGGGAAAGTGGCGAACACTCGCCTACTTCCATTGCTCAAGTCCTTTCTTTATTACGTTTACTTTTTTTTCCTTTTAATTGGTATTATATTTACTAATGGAGATGGCAGATAGATTCAATTCCAGAAATATTGAAAGAGAGCATAGATCACTTTTGCAGGGAGAACTGCTAAAGCTGTTCCTGCCTCGTCCTTCCGGACAACTCTTTTAGTGCCGCAGGTGTACGTGGTCTCTGGCAAGGCATTGCATGTTACAGCAGCTTCCATAAGCTGCCTTTTCCTGCATGGCACTTGTTGTCCACTGAGCCAGGGCAAGTGATCAGCTCACCGGCTGACTCTCTGATTGGCTCAGGCAGAATTATATTGCTTGCCGCAACGGCAATCACTGCTTTATCAAGTGTTTGTGCACACTTCACAATTAATCTACACGTCTCTGATATAATGTCATACTTAGACATTTAAATTATCATTTAAATATCTATAATTTAATTTTAACTATCATGTATTTATAGATTTTTTTTTTTAAATAAGAAGTGTAATTAAAGGATACTGAACTTCTAAACTAATCGTCGTATACGCTTCTTAATTTATCCACTACTATGAGACCAGATCAATCATATAGAAATAATCAATGAGGTTAATTAAAATTATTATTATTTTTATTAAGTACAGTGTTAAATGATGACTCAAGTAGTATTTATATGGATTTTATTTTAAATGAAACGTGTGTGTGATGTTAGATTTTTAGGCCATATGTCATGTTCTCATGACAGATAAAACTTTGTTTAATAGAAGTAGATGATCCTCCTAAATTCAGTATTAAATAATATTTATTAATTATCTAAATATATATCCATACTATTTAGAATGTATATATCTAAATTCTCTTTTAATATAAGTACAATATCAACTTTCTCTTCAATTTTTATTCGGTTCATCTTAATATGTTTTTTTAACGTATAAAAATTAAATGAAAATTTTATGGTATAAGTATGGTTAATAAATGATAAATTCAACCAATCTTTTCTATTAATCATCAGGATAAATCAGAAAATAATTACCATGAATAACCAGAAAATTCAATTGTGCATGCATCCCATTTAAAGATTTTTTTTTTTTTTTGACATTGCTAAATAACTAGAATATGGCCAGCTAGAATGAATCATGACCATTCATTTTTTTAATTGATATGCATTAATTAAAATTACATGTAATAATAAAATATTTTATATTTAGATTTTAGCCCGTTAAATTTTAGTTGTTTAGATTTACTTTTTTTTTAATGAATTTATCGTATAGATAGGGATCAAATCACGAGGGGTGAAAAATAAAAGGGAGAGAGAGAGGGGGTTAGTTAGAAGAAATAGGTGAAGGTGGTTATGGTAATTACGACGATCCCAAATACAAACTCACAATTCGATACGTAACTACTTCTAATTAAAACCACTTAATTAATTAATTAAATAAGGCCTAATCATCATCACATGGCCTGCACATGCCCAACGTGAATCCCACCTTTAATCACCTCCCTAACTAATTAATTAAGGCCCTCTTCGATTAATATCGACGCCACGTGGGCGGTCGAGAGTGGGTCTAGAGTCCGGGGGGCTTTTAAGTTTTAACACTCCGATCGCAGCCAGGAATGGCAATTCTCCGTAAATTGCATCAAGTCGGGGGGCGGGTACGAAAGCGGGTCTCCCAATCATTGCTTCGCTCGCTACAGTAAATATTTGGGCGGGGGAGAAGGGAAGGCGATGCGACGGCGTGCGGAGAGGGGCGACTGGAGACAAAGTTGTCACTTGGAATTGAATGCTGCAATTATACATTTTTAATGGGGCTTTTTCACATTTCCCCCGATACCGGATTTATCCTCGCTGGCCAGGCCAGGCCGGCCTGGTTTGTTCCTATTTAACGCCTTCCTGCTGCCTGTCTCGCTCCGCCTCCGATCTGCTTTCGTCCGCTGTGAATTCCGGATCGCCGCCTGCCTGCCGCTATGGCCTCGGAGGTCGTCGCCGTGGGGGAATTGCCCCTCCTACTTCCTATAAAGACCGCGCTGGGCGGCGGGGAGAAGATCGCCGCGGCGGTGGGTGAGGGCGTCGGCGGCGGAGAGGAGGGAGGGTGCGTCACTCCCAAGTCGGAGCAGCACGTCCTCAAGCCGCCCACCGTGTGCCCGCCGGCACCCAGGAAACCGAATCCGGCGAAGAGATCAGCGTCCGCGGCGCCGAATTGCAAGGAATTCTTCGTCGTGCCTCGGGACTTGACCTCGATCTTCATCCCTATCCCTCCGAAGAAGAGGATTCGCCTAATCTGATCCGGTTCTGCTTTCTCCTCTCTCTGTATCATCCTCCATGTTTTCTCTTAAATTTCTTGTGTGGTAAAAATTGAATTTTTCTTCCTATTGAAATCCCCACTTTGTATAAGGTCGAGGGAACGTATCCTCCCGATCACGCTTCATTGTGTAAATTTTACATTCTTTTCTCGTGTAATCTTTACCAGGAATTCTTCTCCTGTCGTTGAATTCTCTTCAAATTTAGAATTTTGTCTTTCAGAATCCTGTTCTCAAACTAGAATTCTGCAAAATCTGAGTTTTGCTCGTGCTGATGGATCATTCCTGCAGCTCAGAGCTAAATTGCCTCGTCTTAGAAATAGTTCTTTTCAGGTTCCAAGGAACATACCGACCTGTCAGATTACCATCACGCCCTCCATCCACTCTTTTGTTGTCTTCCATTGCAACGTGTTCTTGGTACAAATTGGGATCCAATGGAAGACTTTAGAGCTGTTAAGGTAATGCTTGGGAGGGCATAATTAGCACATGATGGAAGGCAGTTAAAAGCTGCCATGAGCCAGTGGCACAAGCTCGATCATGCTCTGGCTTCCAATCCAAGCAAGGTCTTCCCTCTTCCAACACCCCACGGTGCCAACGGAATGGCTGGATAAAAGAAGAAGAAGATCCTGAAGGAACACAATGATCAGGACTGTAACTTCTGTCATGTTTCTTTCATTTCTACCACTGCGCACAGACATGTGGCAGAAGGCGACAAAGCTACTGCGGCCGGAGTCGGCGGGGTTTGGTTGGGAAACTGCACCGTGAATTCTCTGGCAAAAATAAAATGACGCGCGGCTTGGGGAAAGAGCAGTATGTAGCAGGCCTGGTTACTGCATCCAGACAAGAGGAGCAATCGTGTGGAAGGGAAATTTTTTTTTTTTTTAATCCAAGCTATAAAAAATTATTACTGGCTAACAAAGCAATCAGCGTTTTTGGAGGTCTAATCATTTGGAAAGTTTTGAGGTACATCTTTTCTTTGGCTGTGAATTCCATAGACGTCGATCTCCACCTTGACTGACTTGGGAGTCTACTATGAATTGAGAGACAGAAACTCGTGAAAAACAGAATGCAATTATGATGTAACACAGCGAAGAGAACAAGATACGTTTCTCATTTAGAAAAATACCTATTCTCGTTTAGATAAAAGAATATAAATTAAACTTGTGACCATCCATCTCTGCTTTTCAACTCCGTAATGAGAAGATGGAATAGTGGAAAAGTCGAAACATCTGTTTAGGTGGAATACTTATGAAATGAAAAAATATATATATTTTTAACTGAGTTCGATAATTATGATTTATTTTTTTAATTATTATACTATGCCTGGACGGAGGGTAATTTACTGAAATGGTGGGTAACTCTGCTGTAACAAAGAAGAAGAGACCAAATGATACAATTGGATAATGAAAAGACAATTGAAAATGTGAGAGGGGGGTCCTTGCCTAGGTTGGTCATTATTTGTAGGGTTCTCTTTCATTTTGGATCTTTGTGTTCCTGCAATTCTCTCCTTTGTCCCGTGTGTAGACTAGAGGTTGCCAACAATCAATTATAAAAACTAGTTTAGATAAGGGAGAGGGTTAGGTAGGGCAACCCACCCCTTTCATCTATACATTCTAATCATAGATGCTTTGCCTTGGATTCCGCCAAGGATAGGTACGTGGGTGTGATCAACAACTCATTCAATAGAGAAAGCATTCAACCGCTCGGCTAAGGATGAATGAGTTTCATAATTTAACTCTTTTCAGGATGTATGGAGCATCTGAAAATGACCGTTAAGATAACAATTTTACCTTTTATCAAAACAGAGAAAGGACTCAAAGCCAAGCAGACATAAGTAATTTACCATTGCATTACACAAATGGGGGTTATACTTTTTCTACTTTTATAGTAAAAGGTAGGGGTGTAACCAAGTTGAGTTAAGTCGAACTCTTGAATGTTTGAATTTGACTCGCTTGTAATCGAGCCGAGCTCGAACTTTATTTAATGAATATATTCATGGTTCACGAGTTTATTCGAGATTTTATCGAGTCTAAACGAGCTTAATAAATATAAATTATAAATTTAAATATTCATACTAAATTATGTAGTTAGAGAAAATTATAATATTCTTATTAAAATTTATAATTTTATTCTAATAAATAAATTTAATGTATTTATCTATATTTTTTTATAAGTAGAGTGTAAAATCTATAAATTCAATATTAAAATTATTATTTTTTCATTTAAAAGTTGACTCATGTGCTTACTAATGAACATGTTCATGAGCTAACGAGCTGAGTATTGTGAAGCTTGAGCTTGGTTTGTTTATCTTAACAAGCCTCATTAAACGAGTTCAAATAAACTTTTATCAAATCGAGTTTTGAATAATTCATGAGCGACTTGATTCATTTACTCCCATAGTAAAAAGTGATTATCCGCACCCCAAGCGTCTCTCACAGCCCATTCCCAAATTATGTAAAGAGAGATAAATTATATGGTTAGCTTATAACCGACCGTCAAATAATTAAAGGACTGATAGGGATTTTTCTTCCCCATGCACCTGCTACACTTTTGCTACTTTGCTAATACTTAAAGAAGTATGCCTCTTGAAGATGTATGTTGATAATAGCGGTGTCAGATGGGCTAATCCGTGGCAGGATGAGTTGGCCTGTAGCGAGCTAGCTATTTGACGAGACGAGATGAACTGACCCATCATCTTGGTGGATTGAAAAATCTCCAATCAAACCCAATCAAAAACAGATTGCGGGTTAAGCGAGTCAACTCACTATCCCATCTTAAAAAAGATTTCATAGCTTTGACGTTTTAGTTCAGAAATGTTTTATCAATTAAATATATTCATAAACAAATATTTTAAATTTAAATGGACACAAATGAGACTCATGTCTGATAAAAAAATACTATTTTTATTTTAAAAGTATAACAAAGAAAGATAATAAATTAATATAAAATTTAATTGATATATGTTTATCAACCTGCGGGTTAACCTAAATCTGTCGTAGATTGACTCGCACAAGTCAAGCCTAAGTGGATCGACCTGTGGAGAGTTTGAATTAATAAAATTCTATTCCAATCTGCTTAAATTATTTGACAAGATAGATCAACCCAATAGATCTAACACAAATTGATGACTCTATATGTAATAGTCATATTATTAATAAACTCAATGGCATGCTCAATTTTATAGCAAGTATGGCTTTATAAGATCTACAATGTCCAAGTAATATTTTTAAAAATTATGAATCAAGTCTAAAACACCTTCAGGCTCGAATCTTTCATAAGTTTAACATCATTAAACTATTAAATAATTATATATTGAAATATTTTTTTTGGAAAATATATGTTTTTTTTGTTTTTGCATAATTCAAGCTCCTCTTCTCCACTGTGATTGAGGAAGGAGTTACAGACTTAGCTTTTAATTAGTGGTAGGCAACAAGAACAATCACAGGAACGTTCGTTTGTGTATATCTTCTCACAGTTGTACCTGTTATGGGTGATGAAAGGGCATGTTGCAACTGAATTAGGCGGCATTTCCTTCTAGACAACAGAACCATTGTTAGGGTTGATCTCATGGCAAAGAAGCTAGTGATGAAGCGTATGTTTGTGATTAACCACTGACGGAATCGACTTGTTGCTTAAACAACAGATCGCTGAGAACAGCATTGCCTCCCATGAAGAAATGCCGAAATAAGGGCGGTGCCAATGCTATCTCTGTGAAAATTGAGATATCACCAGTAGTCATTGCAAGAGCAAAGTCCTTCCTCAAAATGATGGAATCGACTACGATCCCTCACAATTATTCTCCGTCCATATACCTTTGCGATAAGCTTTATTGAGGAATGGCAATCCCCACAAATGCGTAAGTTCTTCACCACATGCAGTGTGGTGCCGGGGTTGGTGCTGATCAAGCCAAAAGCAATTGCTATCTTCTCGCTGTGGTAGAGAAGTGTGCTCTCCTTCTCCTCTTTCTCAATATTTAGCGTGACTTGTGTTGTATCTGGTACGTATCCAGCCTCGTGTAGTTTATCAGCCATCTCGGCTAGCATCAAATGGATCTTTCGGCTCTGTGGATGGGTATTGTCTTCTACAACAAACTCATGAATTCTCCCATTTACTGTAATCCAACTGCAACCTGGATCTTTCTTTATGTCCAGTTCCTTCATCATCAATCTCACCTGGGCAACAGTACCCCAGTCTCCTAAGGAAGCGTAGAAGTTCGATAAAAGAACCATTGAATCACCATCTGAGGAGAAACGCTCCATAAGGCGCTTGGCAGCTCGGATTCCGATCTCAACATTGCCATGCATTTTGCAAGATGATAGCAGCGCTTTATAAATAACATCATCTGGATTCACAGACATGCTAAGCACAAGCTCCTCAGCCTCTTCCAGAAGCCCCGCACGACCGAGCAAATCAACCATACAACCATAGTGCTCGAGTTTGGGTCTTAGACCATGCACATTTACCATTCTTCTGAAGTATGACTTGCCTTCTTCCACCAGGCCTGCATGACTGCAGGCATTCAAAACTCCAACGAAAACAATGTCAGTTGGTATTACTCCAGCTTTTTCCATCCTCTGAAAACAATCTTGTGCCTCTGCTGCCCTACCATGCATTGCTAGCCCTGAAATCATAGCACTCCATGTAATAGGATTGTGCTTCGGTAGCTGTTCGAATACCTGAATCGCTTTGTTAATGTTTCCGCACTTGGAGTACATGTCGACGAGGGCAGACCCGAGCACATCATCTATTTCTATGTCGTTCTTCTCGGCATATGCATGGACCCATTCACCCAATTCAAGGGCACACATATGCGAAATTGCCGGGAGAACACTGACAAGAGTGACAAAATTATGCTCCATGCCTTCCATTTGCATCTTCCTGAAAAGAGAGATGGCGTCTTTGAACAAACCAATCTGTGCATACTTGGATATCATCCCGTTCCAAGAAATGACACTTTTGCTTGGCATTCTGTCAAACAATTGCCGTGCTTGTTCAACCATGCCAAGCCTGAAAAACCCATCGATCAGAGTGTTATGCAAGACGACACTGGCATCGGCGTCAGGCAACAACGAACTGTCAACTAACTTGCAGGCATCTTGCATGAACCCACAATACGAGTACATCCTTACCAAATTGGTAAGAATAAAAGCGTCGTCGCTCCAACCGAGCTTGACAACTTGGCCATGGATCTGCGTTCCTGCTTCAGCTGCCTGAATGCAAGCGCAAGCCTTCAACACTGACGGGAAGGTATACTGGTTGGGTTGTGTGGTGGTGCTGGAGAGGAGCATCTGCGCGAAGAGGGAGAGGGCGTGGGAGGGCGCCTCTTCGCTCTCAGCGTAAGCTCGAATGAGGGTGTTCCAGGAGAAGCAATTGGGCTCAGGCATTTGGTCGAACACCGAGCGACCGTAGAGGAGGTCGCGGCGCTGGGAGAGGACGGAGGACCGGAGGATTTCAGCAGCGACGAGGGGATCGCGGAAGAGGCCTGTCTTGATGGCGAGGGCGTGGAGTTGACGGACGCCATGGAGGGAGCTGGAGAGCTTGAGGAGGGAGATAAGGGAGGAGGGAGAATGAGAGATGGGAGGAGAAGGGCAGGAGAGGAGGGGAGGGGAGTGGCCGGAAGGGGTCTGCATGGTTGCCTGTAGTCAACAAAGAGACATGGAATAAGCTTTGACAAATACATAAATAAATAATTTTAGAAGGATTCAGAGCTCACGGAAGACCGCCCGCTTACTTCGACTGTATCTCATCCAAAGCCGGACTGTGATTTCCTTATCTGTTTTCTTCACTTTTTTCGAGGATAATTTTTCACCGTAAATTTTTTTCCTTTTCAACAGACGAGTTCAGTGGGATTCAGTAAAGCACTTAATTGCATGGACAGAAAGTATCAGTGGAATTTTAACTACTATTGCACGAGATAAAAGGAGTTATAACTGCCCCGGGCATAACTGAGTTGGTCATAATGATAGATTTATAGAAAGGGATAAGGTCAATTTTCAGTAAAATTAGCATAAATATCCTCTCATATGACTATTTTGATTTTTTAAATTTATTTTTCTACAGATGACTATGATACGGACTGTTTGGGGCATCCGAAATTAATGTATGATGTTTTGCAGAAAAAAAAGGGAGTTATAACTTCAACAGAGAGCAAATCAAGGCCAGAAAGAGCAGGAAGACATACTCGTTGGTTGTGAATTGGGCATGACATTCCAGTGAACGCTATTCCTTTCCAATCAGTTATTGATCCCTAGCACTTTTATTACACTAATGAGAGGACGTCGTTGGGCTGAGAGAATTGAGACAATAAATGAGCAGAAAACACTGGATATTTCCACCTGAGATCCTCTGGTCATGGACCAAAGGATGATAAAATAGGTGGGGATCATTAATTCCCACCAATACATGTAAGTAGACCATCCCTTGATCTGTAAAATGCAAACCAGAAGATCCGGCCTCAGATATTTCTCATGATGGTAGTTTGTATTGCATTCATTATTTAACAGAGTCTGATATTGGAGGATGCATGGCATCCATGCCATTTGAAGTATGTCTTAACAAAAGTTTATAAACCAAATCACTGCTAGTTAAGAAAACTTCAATTCAATTTTTTCTATTTATACGACAAAAGTTCATGTGGTTAAAACGCAGACAAGGTAAGAATTAGGTGAAGGTTTCACGGATTAACAAATGCACTTGGATTAAATGATCTGGGTAAAAAGAAGGGTTATGAACGGTGACTTGTTCACACATTGACAGGGGTTGGTGTGTTGCACTTACGTCTGTGCAAACTTGTATCAGTAAATTCCATTAACCTAGGCAAAATTAACTAGTTTAATTGAGAATAGAAGTAATCACCTTAAGCCCAGATTCTATAACAAGATCGACAAATCCAGAAGCTAGAAGAGCATAAGCATAGCAATCACATCCATATAGAAAAACTTTTACTTGGCATAAGATACATAAAACCAAAATCAAAGAGTAAGTGTTCATCACATGTATCTATCTCATTGTTTGACAGAAATCCAGACAATAGTTTGGCAATTGCTCATCTAATGAACAATCAAGAGTATTATAAAGAATGACTATCTGACCTTTATCTCTTACACGCCAAAATGTTTTTTCTGCATCCCTACTAAAGACATGACGGCTTGTTGTGCACCTGTAAGAAGAAGCCCTTATTGTGCCAAGGCTTTTGTTACATAGTGTTTCAATATCTAGGTATATATAAAATTAGTATTTCTCAAGTTTTATTCCGCATACCAGTAAGCTTGGGATAGTTTGCTGCATGCATGCGTCGAAAAGCCTGCCCATTCATTGTTGTTCTTCTCCCACCAACCCCAACCCATTTTTCTCTTAAAATTGGTTGATCAATGATAGGGCTGTAAATGAACCAAACGTTCGTGAACAAGCTTGGTGTTCGGCTTGGTAAGAGCTTATTTATTCGTTCAATATATATAAGATTAATTAAACAACAAGCTTGAACAACTCGTTAAGCTAAACAAACAAGCTTGAACATATATGTGTTCAGCTCGTTAACGTTCGTGAACAACGTTCGTGAACAATGTATTCATGAACAATGTTCACGAACCATATTCATTAATAAAACTCTTTTCAATATGCTAAATAAATAATAAAATAAAA
>JBBMJZ010413102.1:14951646-14973333 GCA_037833815.1 Zingiber zerumbet | reverse complement strand
ACATCCTTTTAACCCCATGATCTTTACCAAATCTTTCCAATGTGAAACTTTGATTGAACCCCAACAATCCTCCCTGTGAGTATCCGCTTCCGGTGACTCTTGACCTACTCCGAACCTCCCTGCGAGCATCCGATCACTCATGACCAGTTTCGGGCCTACCCTCAACTTTGTTCAAGGCCACTGCATATTGCATCTGGTATGAACCATGGCTCTGATACCAATTGTTGTGTCCAAAGGATGTCCACATAGCTCCACAATGACATGATATTGTCCACTTTGGGTCTAGGCCATCATGACTTTGCTCTTGGGCTCTCCCCAAAATACCTCATGCCAATGAAAATATCCTACATCCTTTTAAACTCATGATCTTTACTAAATCTTTTCAATGTGAGACTTTGATTGAACCTCAATAATCCTCCCCTCAAAAGAATGACCACAATTACTCTCATGGTCCGAGCCTCCCCGTGAGCATCTGGTCGCCCTAGCCTGCTCTGGGCCTCCCCGTAACCATCCGCACCTGATCACCTTGACCTACTCCGAGCCTCCCCGCGAGCATTCGGTTACCTTGACATGCTTCGGGCCTCCCTGCGAGCATCCGGTCACCCTGACCTACTCGCCTCCCGCAAGTATCGGTCACCCTGACTTGCTCCAGGCCTTCACGCAAGCATCCAGTCATCCTGACCTGCTCCGGGCCTCCTCGCAAGTATTCGGTCACCCTGACCTGCTTCGGAGTCTTTCCTACAAGCATCCGGTCATCCTGACCCACTCCAGGCCTCTCCATGAGTATTCGCTTCTGGTGGCTCTTGACCTACTCCGAACTTCCCTGCGAGCATCCGGTCACTTATGACCAGCTCCGGGCCTACCCTTAACTTTGTTCAAGACCACCCCATATTGCATCTGGTCTGGACCATGGCTCTGATATCAATTGTTGCACAAAGAAGGGGGCAACACCTTTCAACCTCTAAAACGCGGTAAAAGAGGAAGAGAGAAAAGAGATCGCGCGGGCAACAAGACAAAGACCCACAAAAGGAGAGCAAACACGAGGAAGGAGAAGAAGAAGAGAAAGAAGAAGAGTTACCGTGGTTCGGCAATGTGCTTACTCTACAAAAAGGCCGAAGCTTTATTAAAATTCTCTCTACACAAGAGAATCACATCTAATGATTCTTGTGTTTGTTGTTGTACAATAATTTTACAATGATCCCTATAAATAATATTAAACCCCTGACCCGGTAAAATCGTAACAGAATTTTGTTATGAAAAATCACAACAAAATTCTGTTATATAAAATCTTAATAGAATTTTATTACGAAAAATCTTA
The DNA here is from genome assembly GCA_037833815.1 of Zingiber zerumbet. Lineage (NCBI taxonomy): Eukaryota > Viridiplantae > Streptophyta > Magnoliopsida > Zingiberales > Zingiberaceae > Zingiber > Zingiber zerumbet. The sequence goes on along the minus strand of JBBMJZ010413102.1, from coordinate 14,972,015 downwards.
ATAGAATTTTATTACCAAAAATTTTAACAAATTTTTCTTCCATAACCTCCCTCATATTAATCTTCATCCAAGTATGAGTCACCCGTCAACACTCTATATTATTAATGAAAAATTATACAAACAACACTATAGTATAATGTCACCTCAGCTAAAAGGGCAATCCACACCGTTCCAAAGAAGAATTTATTGTATATAATTTTACCACATTACAAGAGACTCTGCAACATGAGCCATCATATCATGTGACAATAATTTTACTACTATTACATGAAAGCTCCCCTTCAGATCACCTCAACTAAGTCAAGAAAATCCAAATAGCTATAAACACCAAGAAAGATATGTTTTAAAACATTGCTACAACAATCTTATTAGTTTGTTTAATTTTCAGTATTAGTCAACTCTCAATCTACCTTTCTGCTCCATTTTTGTAAATCATGCCAACGTCAAAAGTTAGATGAGTTTATGACATGGACATGAATGTTCCACTCTGTTCTATATTGTCAAAGAAGCTACAAAATTACAGGAACTTCCTACTAAGGGAAAAGAAAAGAAAAAAGTATTCATTGACATGCTCCTCTAGGAAGTTGACAATGGCCATCTTGAAGCCAGACTAATGAAGTGAATCACTCGTCTGTTATTGGGATTTAACTAATGAATATACAAGCTCGTAAATACCAATCTGCAATTAACAGTTTGGACTTTCTAGGCACCAGTCGATTCATCTCGAACATATCTAGGTTGATTCAAAATCACACAAGGGTTGTAGTCAACACGACATAGGGGAGCTCATAAGCATTAGGCTTCGACACTAGATCATTAATAGCTCCAACATCTTCTGTGATTCTATCGGTTCACTGAGAAAAGGAAAGAATCCATTAACAGAAAACAAGTCTCATAGACAAAAAGAGGATGATTTAGAATCAAATCAGTATAAACTTTTTTTTAATATATCTTACTTTGTTTCGAAGGTTGTCTTTCCATCTCTCTGGCATTCTCCATATGATCATTGGAGATGCAAGCTTGAGCTTGTAAAGATGCATCCGAAGCTGCAGTTAATAATTTTCTGTGAGGAGTCATGATGCATGTCTTGTTTTGCGAAAATGAAGTTTTTTGGAGCATAATAATCAAAGAAACATTGTCAAGTGCTGAGATTAAAGAAGACTTTACCGGGGTTATACAGAGCAGGCGATTGTGGTATTTCCTCTTTGACAGCTCTAGTCGATAATTCGGATGGCCTATGAAAGAGAAGATGAGCAACAGTCCGATCAATGGGATTTGTACCTGTTTCTACACTTGCCCACTTTGAATTTCTGTGAACAGCATGAATTAAGTTAGCATAATATATAGTTCCTCAAGAATAGAGATGCATTCCATTTGATAGGAAACTTTTCATTTAATGAGTGGAACCAACAAAATGTCATTGTTATAGTCAACAAGATAGTAACCAAGTAAATGAGTTGGCAAATACTTATCCAAAAAACTTCATATGAGTATTTAATCTTTTTGGTTACCCAAAAACTTGAATTGAATGCAATATAAATTTGGTATACCTTTTGACATGAATATTAATCTAGTTTTTACCAAGGAACGTTTACTTCTTACTCTATACTTTAAAACCTCTTTGTCCACCTATATTTTTGTCGTTAATGACCAACATAATACTACTTAGAATACTACTTAGCCTCCAATGATAATTTTGAGGCTATTCTGAATGGCCTCTTAATTCAACTAACTGGATCCCTACAAGAAGATTCTAGCTTATGATTCCTCTAGCTGATGATTCATATAATGGCCTAGTGCCCATCAGTGGATGAGAACTTGGAGAAATATTTTCCAATAATTAAAAACTTGTATGGAACTAGAATGAGAAATTGCAACATTCTAGCACTAAATGAATAATGGAATCGTGCTTAAAGAGATTTTATTCCATGTCTTAGAAGTTTGTTTTGTCTCAACTCAAAACAAAGAGACATACCAACCCACAAGAAGGTTTTAAATACCGTTGTGTTGGAAAGCACAAGCAAAGTGATTCATTTCACTTGTCGACCGACATGAGAAACAACCTCATGACCCATGCGCAGCAGGGAACTACAGGTGAAGTTTGTGCGAGAGCTTTCGCAATGTTGGCAAAGATCAAGTGAGCGTTCCATGACGTTGGTGACGACGATCACATGAGGGTTCTAGGTAATGTGAAGTGTTCATGCGAGGGTTTTGGCAACGGAGTGGTCACGTGGGGATTCTAGGCGTCACAAAGTGTTCACTTGAGCAGTTAATGACCTCCTCCATAATCTACTCTAGATGCTCCACACCATCATTACACATAATCTACTCTAGATGCTCCACACCATCATTACACATATGATATATAGAAAAGCCCCTCCATATAATGATAACTATGAGTATGATTCTAAAATATGGATACATGGTATATATGTCATATAGCAAAGACCGTCCATGTGATAAAGGGTTGAATCCAGTGCTTTTTAAAATAATGAGAAGTGTGGATAGCATCAAAAATCAACTACCAACTTAAAAGAGAAAACAATGAACAAGATTGAATAAGAACTTACCCAGGTTGAATGCATCAATAGGAAAGTTTAGTTCATATATTGTAAATTTGTAACAGCCATAAGTGATGATAGCAGAATAAACTTGGTAGAATAGAAGTGCTTGCACATTAATAGCCCAAAAGTATTGAATCTTAAAAAGCTAATTTAAATACAGGTTTCAGTTAATAAAAATCAGATGTAAATATATATATCAACAAAAACTCACTTGCACGATTTCTTTGTATCATCATATGCTGAAAGCTCATCCTCATCTCTGTCACTTTTGTTTGTACTATTTCTGTCGCTAGAACTTTGTCTCTCCATAGCACTTTGTGCTAGACGAAATAAACTATCTCGTATACAAAGCCTTATTCTACTATCCAACTGAGTAAAATTAAAAATTATTTGCTATCATATTAAAACTAATAGGAATTAAACCAAGTAAAGAAATTGAAACCAAAACAAGAATAGTATTTATTACCTGTTCAATAGCATCTTGAAGTTGATAATATATCGTTTCTTCCAATGACTGACCATCAATTATTGAGGAGATTGTCCAGGGTTCTTCTTGGTCAGCGAGTATGTTCCGCTCTGCTGGAAAATGCTTATTGCTGATAAGATCAGCTGCAGAGTTAGTCCTAGATTCTACAGGTTGTTTCTTAGGTGAGCATGACTGTGGAACCCCAGAATCACTAGTACTTGGATGAGCAAATTGTTGTTGCTGCTGCTGAATGGCAAGCATTGCCTGCATTTTTTGGCGCCTTCTCAATTTTTCAATTTTTTCTTGGGGAGTCAGCGGTCTAGAAGCTGAATCAGATAGTCTACTTAGACCATTCGGACGCTTTGAGAAATCTGCTAAAAGCTTATGACCAACAGAAAGTGGTTTTTCTTGGTTCGTTTTAGTATACACATTCTGGGAAATTGGAATAGTTGGAAAAGGATATGCTGTGTAAGCATACCCAGATAACATAAATTGATTTGAGGAGTCTAGCTGTTCAACATCTTCAGAAGCTCTAACTTGTCTTTCTGTAGATGATTCGAAACTGTCCATCACGGTTTTGGTACGAGCATCTGTTGTGGAACTTAGAAGTTGCAGGCTTTCATTTGTACTGCAGGACCACATGGCACTTGTATCATCTAATTCTTTACACTTTCCTTTTTCTTCTGATTTCTTGTGAGAAGTCAGAGTTCTCTTCTGGATATTGAGCTGCAACAATTGATGATCCCAATGGGTCATGTTGGGACAGTAATGATGGCTTGCAAAACTTTCTATTGTTTGTGCTAGCACTAAAATTTTATGTGCAAAGGTTGATGCAACCAATCAGTAACATAATAATCATATTATCATATCCATTTTACTTTTAAAAAACTATCAATTTTCACTTTTCAGAACCATGTTCAGACATTACAACATATGCATCTAGAACTATGTAAATTTTCTCAAACAAGAACTAATGCCTTATACTCAAGAACTTCGTGTATCACAACGATATAACTGCCTTCCTAAACCAGAAACTATAGAATTCTTTTGCTTTAATATGGAGAAGGGAAGGTCTCAAGGAGGCTACAGAAAGAATAAACATCATTTTCTTAAACAAAGTGAAAGGATTGATGACAATCTAAATAGTCAAGAAGGAAACAACTGAACTAGGAACTAGATATATTCGTTAAAGCTCAAGTCATATGTTAGAAACATTGCCTTCAGTCCCACATTTTTATTTGCGATTGGGTCTTAGAGGCTATATATACACGGGAGATAATCTCATTATAAAGCCCATGAACTAGGTATCAATGCTAGGTACTCTGTGATTGGCAAATTCTCAAATATAGAATCATACAAAATCCTAAATAAATTTTCTGTTCAATTTCATTTGGTTACATTCAAATCAAATGAAAAAATTATCCTTCCTAGTAGTAAATTATATATCTTTACAATTTGTTTTTAATGATTGAAGGGTAATACACTGACCTCATAAACAAAGTAGATAGGAGATCCGGCAAGATTGTTATCTTCATATGGGAGAATTGGTTCTCTTGTTAAGCAAGTCCTAGAACTTCCTTAGATCAGATGTTGGACAACACTATCTTAAATTCTAAATATGGTGGGAAATCTACAGAGACAACCAATGCACTATTATTGTTCTCTGATCGATCTGTCTCAATAACATTAGATGAACATCTTGTTGAAAATTGTCAATGTTGATGCAATAGCCTGGGTTCAATCAGTTAGCTTGTCAATAAATCAACAGCTCGAACAGGTGGAGCTTGATATGACAACGTGAATCTATTCCCCTTTAGATTCTCAACATACCTTTGTCAGTATCATTATCACTGACTTGGTTTTGTCTATCACCGACTTAATAGCATCTGTTGTTAGGTTATCCCTTCGGATATCGATACATCCCTTTGGGTAAGCTTATCCCTTTGGATAAGATTTCTATGGTCAAGGCAAAGACTAGATCTTCTTTTCTTACGGTATATTGGCATTTGCCTCCCAAGATACAGCAATCTAAGACTCAAAATAGTAGCACTCCAAATTTTAAGTTTGGCGAACTTTTGAAATCTTGGAACTCTTTTAGAGAGGAGAGGGAGAGATGAAAGATCACAAATTGTATTGCTTGTGATAATTAAGAAAGAAGAAGGGTGGTTATTTATAGGGGTGAAGGGGTATGCCAACGGCGAGCCATTAATTGATTTAATTAATTAAATCAATTAATATTCTCTTAAATTTACAAGAGCTAATTAATCTTCATTACGGCAATTATGTTGCAACGTCGTAATCAAAATTAATTAATCAATCAATTTTAGCCTTGGCAGCCGTCAAATGCATGCAACAATCAATTAATCAATTCTAGTTTGCATGCATTCTATTGATTAATTAATTAGGATAATTAGTTAATCAACTAATTAATTCTTACACCCGCATTTCAACACGAATCATAATCTAACTAAGTAATTCTTACACCCGCATTTCAACACGAATCATTTAGTTAATTAATCACTTAATAATTTATTTTGCTGTTGTCGTCGTACAATAACTTTTAACATTTAATTGATCAATTAATATTTTAATTAATCTATATCTCATCACCCCCTTAAATGGTTCCACAAGAATTGATATTCACACATACTCGAGTTAACGTTCGTGTATTCACGTCCATGAACCCAGCTCTTGTGCGAGCCAATACTTTTGTTTGATCATACTGGACCAACCCTTCACTACTCGAATAATCTTAGACATTAATTTCTCATTTACTTGAGAAATAGTTTAAAACGGTCTACTCGTGAAATAGTCATCTGTGTCCATATTCAATTTATTGGGTACAAAAACTAATTTTCCAATAGAACAAACTATACCACACTATTAAATCTTCAGCGTCTTGAAACCAGACAATTGATGAATAGATCAAGTTCATATGAACATTTGAATCTCTGGGTAAATTCTTGGTAAAAAGTGCCTACACATCTCAAGTCTATAGAAGTAACAAAAACAGTTGGACAGAGATGCTATTGTATATGTCCCCCTAAAAGTCATTATATTTGGATTGGTTGTTTACGATATAATTTTGCACATACAGAAATTGATCTACTGCCAAAACATCATTTGCAAAACATCATTTGCAATCCCTTCTGCCTATATACTGATTAGAGGAAAAGACGTGAAACCACCTCATTTAAGAATGTCCTAGAGAAGGGTATTCCTGGACAGGAACCAGTTCAACCTAATGAACCCATGGACTCCAGAACCACTTCAAGACACTTCTTATCAGCCTTCTATGTTTTATAACTGACAAAGTTAAAATTCACAGAGAAGTTGAGATAGACCTTGGGCACATAGCAAGAAAGAAACAACAGATTCTTTTACCACCGTTTTGTGTTTTTCTCAATTGGCAGATCTAGTTGTTTTTGATTTGGAAGAACTTGACTTGTAATGTGCTAGCATATAGCATGCATCCAGCCTGTTCCTCTATCACTCTACATATACCTGAAGATAATCTTAGTGCATCGCCATAGGCCTTTAGGCTTCTTTCCTCTAACATTTTCTATATTTAACAGTTTATATGCTAGTGACAACTTAAGGTTTTAAGTTAAACATGGTACAAACAACAGTACATACTCCAACAAAGAAAATTTTATTAGAATTTATGTCAAATTTAAGAATAAATAGATTACCTGGTCTGAGAACAGGTTCTGTTCATCATAGTGTTCACTTCTTGTTCTCACAGTACTATCTCCTCTCTGTTGAGGCGAATAAGATAAGTGGTACTTTAACAGGTATACCAAGGTAAGTAAAGAACATTATCAATATATGTACCTTCTCTTCCAATGCTTCCTTTCCAGTAGACAATTCATCAAGATGAAAAGAGGAAGAATCATAACCAGAAGGTTGGTCCTTGCACAATGGCATGTCCTGTTCACATAATATATAGGAATTTAAGATCTTTGTTTCTATGACAAGCAATATCAAGAATGTTAAACTGCATAATAATTTGCTTGTGTGATTTGCAAACATAAAAGACAACTTACTGGTAATGCAATTGATTGTACAGTGCTGCTAATTACATCGGAAGTTGCAGTCAAGAACTCATCTACATTGCCAACCATTTCGTGTCCAAATATGGAATCATTTCCACTGCAGGAGGAAAAGGGAGATACAGAGCTACTTTTGACCAGTGAAAATGATTAGAAATGGTTAAATGAGTTACCTGAATATGTTGTCAAGATCCTCGATATCTCCAATATTGGCCCAGTCACAATCAAGAAAAGTACCATTCTCTTCGTCATCTTTGTCATTATTAAAGATTTCAGATGGACTATCAAACTGCACTGTAGATGTTCAAAAACTATATTTTATTGGAATACTCTACACCTCAATGACAAAGCATAGTGCTAGATTGACATCATTTTACCTCTTATTTTGTCAAGCTTTTTTGTTCCACTGATATCAAGCATTAATTGTGCTTCCATAGCATCTCTATTACAAGAATCATTGTACTCTTTACTAAGAGAAGCACTTAAAGAAGGCAAATCAGGCCATGAATCTACATCAAGTTGTGCAGCAATAAGTTCTTCACTTGTAATGAAAGTAGAACTATTGTCCTGATTAATCCCCAGAATATCATTCTTAGCTCCTGAAGAGTGTTCACTTGACCTTAAGGAAGTGTTTGCTTCATCATTTTTCTTTCTTTTATAATTACCCAAAGGAGGTAATGGATTCTTGTCAGCACCATTAGGATAAGGCATAATATTGGCTTCATTGTCAGAAAATTCACACCACATTGTATTCCCTATCTGAAATTACTCACATTAACCAAAAAAACTACTAAAAGAAAGAAGAATGTACTTGGGAATCAAGAAAAAGATTATACTGAAATCACATTCGCAAAAAAAAAATTCTCACTAACAAAAGAAGAGAAAATTAACTGCTTTCTAAATACTGTTAAATTCAGTATGCACACGTGTCAGAATTAAGAAACTATAGGCCAAGAAACTGCACCACGATTTCAAAGTGAGGCATGCATCCAACATTTTGCTAACTAAAGTGTATAATTCAATAGTGGAAGAATTAGAATACACGCACCTTAAGCAGCCCCCTCTTTCCTATGTATGTATTAGATAAACAACATTTACATTCAGACCCTTGTACGTTTGCATAATTACAGTTAGATCCTACTCTAGGGCATAGTAAATCTATCAATCGATTGTCAAGATTGGAGTTGTTATCTTGCAAAATGACAATTTATCTTCATATTCTTTGTCGTCTAATAAACCACTAAGTTTGAGTCCATATGCATGGAAGATTGATGAACACGATATAATTTCATTGGTGCATTACAATCCCCATTCAGTTTTATCACTAGGTGTTTAAGCCAAACAAAGAATAAATGTGGCAAGAGTCATTGTTGAATACTTGTGCACTTGATCTAACTTCTATGTCATGCTATCTTACTTATCTAACATAGTTAGATTTCCTCCCAAAAGGACACAATAAACTTATGTAGATAGTCCATCCGTGGGGCAAATTTACCCATCTACATCAATAGATCTGGAAGTGAACTTGATCCCAACAAAGGAGGCCCTTGCTTGGGTTAATCATTTTCTACTGAAGAATTCTCATGCAACCTCCCAATTACCTAACAAAGACTCAACGAACTAGCTGACCACACACAATAAAAGATATGCCAGGCTTGGCAACTCAACTTTCCAACTAACCTTTAATTTTGTTAGATCATATAAGAACTCGCATCTTGGCAATAGTTTGACATTTGGTTCTGTAGGAGTGCAACAAGTTTAGTGCCTAACACGTGTAGCTTTGTCAAACATATCAAGTCCATATGGATATAATTTCGTGTTAGTTCAAGCAAGTGTGTGGTATAGGACTTGAGATAAAGTTTATGATCAAGTGGCTTCGTCATCTCAGACAGTAGAAGCCTCGAGCAATTTTGTTTTGGATGGCGGAAGCCTGAGCAACTTCATCTTCAAAAGTGGAAGCCTCAAGTGGCCTCGTTTCAAGCATTGGAAGTCTCAACTACTTTGCCTTCAAAGGAGGAAGGAGTGGCTTTTTCTATGACAAAACCTCCAGCTGCTTCATCATCTTGAAAATCTTGTGGAAGCTTTGTTGTTGCAGCTGGAAGCTTCATCATCATGGTTAGTTCAAGATGTTGAATAGCCTATTTGGAACTTCAGCTTTTAGAAGAGCCTTGGGATCTTATATTACCTGGTCATCGAAGCTCCAGAAATCCATGATGGGATGTAATGGAACCACCTCAGAAATGAAGGTGTGCAAATGATCCAAATTTATTGTATCCAAAGCACCCATAACCACGCCCTTGCCATATAGTGGTAAAAATGTTTTCGATACCTTGAAAGCCTTCACCTTGGTCCCTGGGATAAAAGACTCGAAGAAGTTGAGAATGGAGATACCAAAGTGAATGTTGATGTGATTCCAGTTGGTCACAACCGGCTCGCATAATTGGAATAGGTGAGCAAGACTATACAAGATAGAATGTGAAGAGATACAAGTCACATCTATGAGTTTAACAACTATCCACCTTAGCATCCATCGCATTTGTAATTATTTTATGATTTTAACTTTCTTTGTAGCAAAAGAATGGCGTGATAGAGAATCAAATCCTCCGTAATTCAGTATCTTGAAAGCACTACTAAAAGTCTTGCTATCCCACCTTAATCTATAAGTTTCTTGCCTAATTACAAGTTCAGATATCCAATTATATTGACTCAAATGGATTCTTATCAACTTCTGCCATTTATGATGCATCTCTGGCCTTTTTCTCAACCTCATTTGGACTAGTGTGAGCTTCTTCAAGATCTCAGTAAAATTAATATCACATTCGACTGCATCTAGTTTAACCTAGGGTATTTCACACTATGATCATTGATAGAAACAACTCTGTAGTTTAAAGGTGCAAACTAACTTAGTTGGCCAGGCCTCCGTAGTGCTCCATAATATCATGGGATCAAATTCCTTCATCATTTACATGGAATTTATCCCTTTTCAAAATAAAATGGAAATATTATCTACTTCCAGTGAGTGAAAGTAGGTCTCTCTTCAACCCTCCATAGAGGAGGTGACTTTGGCAATCAACGTTCCATCAAGAAGGCAGTAGAAGATTGGATCTAATTGCAGAAACAAACTAAACTTCAAATTAATGGCGACAGAAGGAGTCTTGATCTAGTAAACATATCTCCAGAAGAACCTTTAGCATATTGCCAATGAAATATCATTCCAGCAGAGAATAGACCTTCTATGCGATTTCCTACTTTATTTTCCATATTCTTGTATTTCACATCACATATTCCTCATTTCCATTTAATTGGGATGAGCTAATGAAGTTCATGATGTATGAAACTTCCTGCTCCAGCACAATCGTCTAGTGCCCAACTAGAAGAAGCAGATCTAGAGTTACTTGAAATCCTAGCGTTTTAAAGCCCATCGACATGAACATGTAGAAAAAACTTCTCAAAATACGGCCTTTTCCTTCTCCAGAAGAGAAGTCCCAGAAACCTAAAGAACATGCAGCGATAGCAAAACCAGTCAATTCTTCTCCGCCCTAATTCCAGAACCAAGTCGACAAAGGGAGTAAAAACCCCATTTTTTTTTGCAAAAAAATGGTCAAATTTTAGAAAGTAAAGAGAAGCGAATAATGAAGAACCTGATCCTGGTCGTCGTCCCAATCAAACATTCTCCGAGCAACAAGAGACGGCCGGCCCCAAATCCAATCGGCAGTTCCGGCGGATCCAGAATCGGAGAAGACAAACCCCACGGCGCTGTCGCAAGAGCTTGCCTGCCTCCTTTCCCCTTTGGAAGAGACTGTGAACCAGGGTGCCGAAGGAAGCACGCGCCGCATCTCTGCTTGTATCGGCACGGATACTGGTGCATCGGCTACGCGACACGTGGAAGGCGCATCTCTGTTTGTGGCGTCGCCGGGTCGATCAAATGCGTCGCCGTGATTGGCTGAGCCGTGGTTTTGGGCGGCATTTTGTAGGCATTTGGGTTTCATTTCATTTGCTAAAATTAAATAAATTATATTTTTAAGCGTAGATTAATTTGGACCGCAAGCAGTTGATGGTGGGAAGTGAGTGGGCTGTCGCTTTCATGACGTCAGCCGCTTGTTGCGTGCTTATCCACTCCACATGTATAATAAATATTTTTATTTATTTTTTCCTCACCAAGAAAAATATTATTCTGCGATGGGATTAATTCAGGAAATTTGGCAAAATTCTGCGAGCAGGAATATATATAGAGCAAGCCGTACAAGGCTCGACTCGACCAGCTTAATCAGGTCATTCTGATGAACCAAAATTCAATAATCAACGAGTTGTATTTGTTGACTGAATCAAGTCTTCGCGCTCTGTGTTGGCTTCAAGGGGTAAAAAAAAATAACGCTTATTTTTAAGGGGTTTAATATTATGACCTCTTGGTTTATCTATTTTAGTATCAGGATGTATTACAGACGATGGGTGCATAATATTTTTGACGTAATGATTAAGGACTAATTCTCAGAAATTGACGTCTTAAGGTTTACCTTATCATGCTCCTATAGCCTGTGTACCTGCATTAACCTCCCTCCATATCCATTGGGCTGGTACTAGAGGGGTCGCTAAGGGTAGCGGATCTATTTTTTTTCGTATGTTGTGTTAGCTTTCCTAGTTTTTTTTTATAATATAAATATAAAATTTTTTTATCGACTATCAAGATAAATTGAAAAGTGTTTAAAGAAACTTATTCAGATAACTAATATTCTTATAGCATCTCTAATACAAGTTTTATGATAAATTTATAAAATCAAAAAACCTCAGTTAAAATGTTTAAGTCATTCTAGAGATAAGGTTTGAAATTTATAGTTAAGGTGCAGTATTGAAAACTTAAACTTATTTTTTTTCTTGAAAATAGAGCTCGTGATTAATAATAAACTAGTATTGCATTGTAATTTGTGATATATAATTTGTAATATAGAGATATATGAATTATAACGTAAGACTCATAAAAAAAATTCTAGAGGATTTTTTTTATTGTAGAGAGAATGATAGGTTTTTCATTTTTATGTGACATTGGTGTGATAAATTGGTAGTTATAAAAAACTTCTTTTAAAAGTTTAATCTTTGGAGATGCTCTTAAGTATGCTGCTCACTAGAAGAAAAAAATCTCTTACGGTACACCAAATTTAATCCTTAGAGATACCCTTAAATATGCTGCTCACTAGAAGAAAAAATCTTTAGAGATGCCCTTAAGTCTACTGCTCACTAGAAGAATATTTTTTTTACAGTACACTACAGTTGAGACTCAAACTTTATCACTTAATCATCTATTGTAATATTTAATCATTGCACTAGTACTCCGATGACTGTTAACTTCACTGTTCATTTACCTATCGGATGAATTATCGACCTCTGAAATATTCCTAAGGATTTGAACTTTTATCCTCTTACTTATTACTTAAGTATTCATCATATCGTTGGAGATAGATGGATGTGATTTTTGAGTGAATAGAATGTGTTTATTCATAATCAAGTCAACTTGTCTTTTGAAAGTTTGTTGGTCTTCAATACGTAGTCATCAAATAGTCATTATCATGTAAAGATCATATTCAAGCCTTTCAAACAGAAGGTCATGTATATTTGTAAATGACATGCCTAATTAAGGCTAAATTAGTCAAGCTTATGAAATATCATTAGTTATATGGAGATTTCATATTCAGATTGTGGAAGTTTACCTTCATTACTTTGTTTGGAAGGATGGTAATTGTGGATCTATAAAACCATCTTGTTAATGTCATGTTATTGTCATATTTTATTTTGTATCTTTTTGGCGCTACTCATTCACACATTACCTTGCGATTAACCCTTCATTATTTGTATTTGTATGGATGTGTCAATCTATTCACCCCTCTAATTAAACCATCCTTATTCCAATATTTGATATTAAAGCATGTGCTCGAAATTTGATCTCGCATTCAAAGAGCGACCGCTAATTTTTAAGGGCTCCGGGACCATGATATAATGGTAAGCACACTTTAAGACTCACACGCACTCAGAGTTCAAACCCCAAGGAGCTCAAGAAATTTATCGAAACAATCATTACCTATTGTGATAAAAGGCGAATACGTTTGCCCCCCGCCAACCCGTCCCAGGGCCAACACAGAGGAGGTAAATCACAGGTGGCTTCTAGCTTTGGAATAGTGACTAGTACATAAAGGAGGTATTTACCTCGACTTTGCCGAAATTTAAATCCCAGACCTCATTATGGCAACACCTCATACACTAGTCACTAAACCGTCTCGAAAAAACTAACAATCATTATCTATTGATCCTTGAGATGGTTCATCCCCGAAATAATCATTACCTTTCTCTCAATCAATTCTTAAAGATGGAGAAATTTCTTACCATTCTCTTACAATGAAACAGGAATATAGCTCTCAAATTAGTACACAAGTAGGCTTAGAAATTACTAGGAAAGTTACCCTTTAAACTTTCACCACAAGCTTCTTTTATAGCCACCATCAAACTTGCTTACCGTTATTGCTCAACGTCCAACCCTTTATTGGATTGAAGTTCTTTATTATTTGACTGAATTATTATTATTGTCAACAGATTTGATTTATTGCTTTATCAATAATTTCATTCATGTTAGCTCTTGTAATAGTAATCAACTGCCTTGATTAGTTGACTTAGCAGTCAACAAAGCTTGAACAAAAATATTTAATTCACTAGTCATCTAACCCCTTCAACTACATTAGTCCATTGGTATACCACCAATTGATCAATCAATTGGACCAAATAACAAGTCTATTCTAAGCTATTGAGTCCAAAACTCAGTCATTAATCGACTAGAACATTGTGACTACTTATAAAGACAAGTCTGTCTATGTTGAAATTCTACCTCACAATTCCTCTCGACACTCAACTCACCATAAGTTTACCTTTGCCTAGAAGTCATCTCGCATTAAGTTACTTGTCCTTTGAGTGCACCTGATCTCGTAACTCCTCCTCATGTGATCCTTCATTTGAATCTCCTATCTAAAAGTGTCTAATGAATTTATTCATTAAATATTGAAACCGATTAAGATGGTCATAAACGGAGGACCTCTATTTGGAGCAATCTCCCGCCAAAATCTTATAGCTTCTCATTTTAGTTTGGACTAAAATGGTGGTAAAAAATAAATACGTTCGCCCTAACACTGCCATCAACATGTCTCAATACCAACACGGAGGAGGTAAATCACGGACAGCTACTAGCCAAGCTACTAGTCTTTAGAATAGTGACTAGCATATAAGGGAGATATTCTATCTCGACTCTACTAAGATTTAAATCTCAGATGTCATGATGATATCCTAAAATGCTCCTACGAGTGAAAGCCCAAAGCACCTACTTAAAAAGTAAATTTATTATTTTAATAGTCTTTTAATATCAATCCCACGAGTATATGTAGGATAAATTTCCGATTGTTAATGTTTGAAAATTGACCTTTAATAATTACGACAGAAATATCACCGCCGTCTGTATCAGCCATCTCCGATAACTTTTGCCCACGCGTTGAGCTCGCACTTTGGTGTAGTTTTTGGGTATCGTCAGAAGGTGTACCCGTCTCCAGCCGACATCGTTCTTGCGTGGCTTGGCCGGTGTCCACGTGCGGCCACCCCGTTCCCACTCTTTATACAGCCGTGTGCATAATAATCCTTGTGCCGCAGCCGGGAAGCGTCTGCCAGCCCCCGACGACGAAGAGAAACTTGGAAGCGTGGATTCTAATTGTCGACAGGCTCCGATCTAAGCGGACCTGACAATTGCTCGCTCGCTCGCGCTATCCTCCTCCCCTTGTTTGGCCCCGTCGATTGATTCCCTGGAATTGCTTCTAGGTTTTTGTTCCCGGAGAAGCGGCAGGGGATCATGTTGCGGCGATTCGTGGATCATCTACTCGCTGTCACCAAGGAGTTCGTTCCGTTCCCGTCTTTTTTTCATTGATGTGTTTTTTTTTTTTTTACTTTTTGAATTCGTGTTGAAATAGTGTTCCCGTGATCGGGCTTATGCTGGTTTGAATGCCTCTTGGAATTTGGTTTGCTTGATTTATTTTAGTTGAATTACATTTCCCCCCTAAAATTCATTTTAGATGAGTAGGTGCCCTCTGTGATGTAAGATGCTGCCTTTCTTGCTAGAAGGGGAAAAAAGGGAGAAGGGTTTGCGTTATTTCCTTTTGCCTCCATACCAATCTTACGATTTGACTACTGTGAATATTTTCTTAGAGATGCAATATGTAGGGTATCAATCAAAATTTGGTCTTATTGGGCGTTTAGAGAAATAAAAGAAACGAAGATACATAAGCCAATTCATTAGGTGGAGTTGTGAGAAATGGATAATAATTTTGAAAGGGGGTTGGGATGCTAGAAATCAAGCTAGGGTGATAAGGCTAATTGGTCAGTTGGCTTTGCTTCTGTTCTAAACCTTGTCTTGAGGGCTACGATTGTATGCCTATATTAATATTTTATCATTTGGTGCTATTGTGTGTTTAGAGAAAGAAAAGCAATGCCAAAGTCCATGGGTGGAGTTATAAGAAATGGGGATTATGAAAGAGGGTTGGAAGTGGGATACTAGAAATCCGGCTATGGTGACAAGGCTAATTGATCAGTTAACTTTGCTTCTGTTCCTAAGTTTGTCTTCAGGGCTTCTATTGTATGCCTAGTAGCAGTCAACTTTTTGAGTTTACCCCTTATGTTGATTCCAGGAGACTATTCTACTTTATTCGAAGGAATCTGAATTAGCAGACAAACATGGGATTTAAACTTCAGGAATATCTTGTCATATGTGGAAATTTATTAGAATGGAACTCAGATTAAACTCAATCCTAACCGAGTTTTTTTTTCTGACAACTACAACTGCTAACACACTTCATCCACATATTTTGATATAGGGATACATATAGAAAAGTATTAAACATGAACTTCTTAATCCATTTTATTAATTTCTCTTTTATGTCATGTTTCTTTTAACAGTTAATCAAAGATTAGTTTAGTTTGACTTATTTTTCATTTCTGTATTTGAATGTGAGGATAGAAACATTGTATATTTGGATGTGGTTGGACTTTCGTGGTTTATATGCAATGTTACAACTTTGGAAGTTGGTATGGAAACCTGTCTAGCTATCATCTTTTGTAAAGAACAAATATGCTTTTGCATTATGTTTTCTGTCAATGAAAGAAAGCGCTCCTAGCATCGTGATCTATGGTTAAAAATCATCTTGAATAATGCCCACATTTCTGTATTTGTATAAATAAGTTTGCAAAGACTCTAGTCTGTAACTGAAAGCAAATTTCATGCTACTACCTTAAAATACAAACTTTTTAGGAGTGTATATATACTATTGGAAAGTGTTGAAAATAAAATCAATCAGTCAAAATATTGGCATGATCTTAGGAATATTTAAGCTTAGTTTTAGGAAAGTTAATTAATTCTAATTAGCTATTTCCTTTTTTAGTTTGTATATCTTTAAATACAAGGCATGTAAACTAATTTGAAATAGGGTAAAAAGATACAACAATCTTTTTGGTATCGGAGCTACTTCTTGTCTTTTTTTTTAAACCCTAGCAACCAATTTTTTTTATTTCTTTCACCATGTCCGAAGTTCTCGATTTCTCTCCTATTGTGTTTGCTAAAACCACTGAAACCAAGAATTCCCATATTGAGTCTTATCCTATTCAAATCACCACAATCCGACTTAATGAAGGTAATTTTTTGAAGTGGTCTCAATTAGTTAGGATGTGCATGTGCATCCGAGGGAGGGGAAAGATCGGATATCTCACTAGTGAAACCAAAGCACCTGCAAAAACAGGTCCAACCTTTGCAACGTGGGATGCAGAGAATTCTATGGTAATGGCTTGGTTGGGCAATTCTATGGAGGAAGACATTAGTGTCAACTACATGTGTTACCCCACTGCCAGAGAGCTTTGGGATAATATTTGTCAAATGTATTATGATCTTGGCAACCCGTCACAAGTTTATGAGTTGCAGTTGCGCCTTGGAGAGATTCGGCAAGGGGGAGATAGTGTGACAAGATACTTCAATATAGCGAAAGGCCTATGGCAAGATTTGGATCTATTTATTGATGATTATGAATGGAAAAGTATTGAAGATTGCATTCATCATCGAAAGATGGTGGAGAATAAAAGGATTTATAAATTTTTGGTATGATTGAATGTTGAATTTTATGAAGTAAGGGGTAAAATAATTAGCAGAGAACCCCTTCCATCCATTGGAGAGGTATTTTTTGGAAGTACGGTGCGAGGAAAGTCATCGGAATGTTATACTGGGCAAAAAGGGGACTGGTGAATCCCTTGAAAGCTTGACATTAACTGTTACTGATGTGAACGTTGCTCAGTCAAACGGTAATCATTGGAAAACTGAAGGAAACCTCAAGTTTGGTGTGATTACTGTAATAAACCACACCATACTCGAGATACTTGCTGGAAACTTCATGGGAAACCAGCAAATTTAATGCTCTGTTTACCCGAAGGAGTGGACGATGGATGAATGAAATAAATCTAGGGGCATGGGAAGAGAATGGAAAGGGAAAGAAATCTCTTCCTCTGCATGTTTGTTTACCTTGATTGAGGAAGGTATATGCGATGTAATTTTTGTAACTTAAAAAGGGTACATGCGTCATTTTTTTTTTGGTATATGGTGTAATTTTGTGAGTTAAAAAGGGTGCATGAGTCATTTTTTTTTTTTATATATGGTGTAATTTTGTGAGTTAAAAAGGGTGCATGAGTCATTTTTTTTTTATATATATGGTGTAATTTTGTGAATGAAAAGGAATACATGCATCTTTTTTTCCATCCGTTACTTTCTGTCCAATTTTGAGATGATCTATTTTGGCTCTAAAATCATCCGCTGGATTGTGTTTCTCTTCCCTATTAGAATTTTATGAAATAAACAACGGAAACTTTTTCATTGGGAAAACTTTTTCTTAGTTTTGCTTTCCACTCTCTCAAGTAAACATAGCATAAGCGCAGTAAACCTAGTGACAAAAACAACTTTGGGACTCTTTTAGCAAATGAAGCCGAGGCTAGTTTCTTCACCAAAGAGTAGGTGGATCAACTCTTGAAGCTGCTTAAATCTAATCCAACATCTGATATTCCTAGTGGTTCTCTTACACAATTAGGTAATATTTCCAAAACTCTATCTAGCACCTTCAATTCCACACCTTGGATCATTAACTCGGGTGCATCATATCATATGGCAAATTTGTCCCATTTATTTGAATCTTATATTCGTTTCTCTGACCATAGAAAAGTTAGAATTGCATAGAGTTTTTCACCTATTGCAGGGCAGGTTCAGTCAAAGTTTCATAAAAAATTGAACTGAATTCTGTCCTTCATGTTCCTAAACTTTCTTGCAATCTTTTATCTATTAGTAAGTTATCGAAAGCTTCTAATTGGTGTGAATTTCAGGACCAGAATTTTGGGATAATGATTTGCGGTGCTAGGATGTTAGGAGGCCTCTATTATTTCCATGACAACTCTTCTTGGCTTCTTGCAATAAACAAGCTCATGGCTTAAGCGGTAGTTCTAATTCTACCTCGGTTTGTGACAAATTATACTTTGGCATCATAGACTAAGACATAGTCTACCTCGGTTCAGACTATTGTGATGGTTGCCATTTATCAAAAAGTTATTGAGTTTCATAAAGTCAAGGCCTTATTATGCATCAAGACCATTTTATTTGATTCACGGTGATGTTTAGGGTCGCTCAAAAATTACTACTTCAATTGGAAAAAATGGTTTCACTTTTATTGACGATCATATTTGACACTGTTGAATTTATTTGATGAGTGAAAAATCTGAAGTTGAAAAATTATTCAAAGATTTCCACACTATGGTTGAAACTTAGTTTCAAACCAAAATAAGCATTCTTCGAACTAATAATGGTACTGAATACTTTAACGAATGCTTGGGGACATTTTAAAAGGGAAAGAAGCATTGAACACCAATCCACTTGTCATGTTACTCCTCAACAAAATCGACTAACTGAAAGAAAAAACCGACATTTACTTGAAGTTGCCCGAGCAATAATGTTTTCTATGTATATTCCAAAGTATTTATGGGGGGATGCAGTTCTAATAGCAAGTTATCTGATTAATAGGATGTCAACATGTATCTTAAATTATATAACACCTCTTAGAGTCTGAAAAAGATTTTTCCTGAAAATAGAATCATTTCTAATTTGCCATTAAAGGTATTTGGTTGAATTGTTTTTGTCCATATACCAAATCACTTGCGTTCAAAGCTTGCTCCTATAGTTGAAAAGTGCATTTTTTTTTTGGCTATGCTCCTAATAAAAAAGGATGCAAATGTTTGAATCAAAAACAAAAAAAGTTTTAGTTAGTATGGACGTCATTTTTTTTTTTGGGGGAAAAAGAACCCTTCTTTAAACAAAATGATCTTCCGGAGGAGATAAAAAAGAGTGAAGATCAATTTTGGCACACATTTGTACCTACGTTGAATGTGTTTTTTCTAGAATTTAACCAACATTATGAAGTAAACCAAGAGACATGAGTTTTAACTAATGAAAATAAAGAAAACCCTAGTTTATTGGTGCCAAGTGTAGATGATTTATAGACAGGGGGATAAATACTACGAAAGATTCCTAATCCATTGCCTGAGTTTTGTGTTTTTAGCTGTAAACATTTTCGTCAAAAGGGTGAGGATCATACAGCTATCCCTGTGCAAGTTCAATCATCCCTTCCGGAGTCGAGTCGATTGGACACTCAAAATTCTATAGGTAATTCTCCTGTTCCAGCAACCATGCTTCACAATAATATACCTATTGCCATTAAGAAAGGTGTTCAAACATGTACTAATCATCCTATTGCCAAATATTTGTCGTATCATAAGCTTCCAACAATTATAGGGCCTTTGTCTCAAATATTACTCACCTATTTGTGCCAAGAAACATCCAGGAAGCTCTAGAACACCCGGATTGGAAGTTAGCAGTTCTAGAAGAGATGAATGCTCTTCAAAGAAATGACACTTGGGAGGTTGTTGACTTACTAGTTGGAAAGAAAATAGTGGGCTGCCAATGGGTGTTTATCATTAAGTGCAAAGTTGATGGTAGTGTAGACAGGTACAAAGCTAGACTTGTAGCTAAGGGATTTACACAAACACATGGAATCGACTACCTGGAAACTTTTGCACCAGTTGAAAAAATAAATTCAATCCTAGTTCTTATCTCTTAGTACATTTTAATTGGCCTTTACACCAATTAGATCTGAAGAATGTCTTTCTAAATGGAGACTTAGAAGAGGAAGTGTT
>JBBMJZ010413102.1:14901026-14912843 GCA_037833815.1 Zingiber zerumbet | reverse complement strand
TGGCGGAAACGTTAACCCCAGACAGTGACACCCCGAGGATCGATCCCTGGACCTTTCAGCCACATAACCATGCACTCTCCATCTGTATTACGCCCTGGGGACAGTATTACATATATACATGTATATATATTTGGTGTACAAAATTTTGGTTTTTCTCTTTTGTTTCTTTTGAGACTGAGCTCTTTGATATGTTCTTTGAATTTACTCAATTAACAGCTATCTCCCTTCTCTGCCCTCTTCCTATTTTCTTCTAATTTATCCTTGTTTGTGCAAGCACATCACAGATTAAGTTTATGTTATGGCAACGCTAACTTACATTGAAAATCATAGACTCTGTCCTCCCCCCATAGACTCTGACCTACCAACTTAACTTCCTCTTGGGTTATCCTACTTAATTAATGAATGGCCTACAATTTAGGCGAGAAAAATTGATTATTGTTTAGTTATAATCAAAGATCCAATAAACTGGAGGTTACTATGGATTAGATGAAATGTCTAGTCAATTAGAGAGCCTACTTAAGACATTCTACTTGCAAATAAAAGGATTTTTATTTTAAGTTGATTAAATATGAATTATTTGACTGAGATAGGTTGAGTCAATTAGCTAGTGAACTAATTAAACATTAACCTTGAGCAAAGTTATTATTCTATGTTTGAGAGTCAATTAGGCAACAATCGTCAATTAACTGATTTCCTAATCAAATAGATCAATTGTCTATAAATAGGGGTGTAAATGAGCTAAGCCGCTCGTTAGCTATTCGAAGCTCGATTCGATAAAAACTCGTTTAAGTTTGTTTAATGAGACTCATTAAGATAAACAGACCAAGCTCAAGCTTCACAATACTCGACTCGTTAGCTCGTGAACAAATTCGTTAAGCTCATGAATCAACTTTTAAATAAAAAGAATAATAGTTTTGATATTAAATTTATAAATTTTACACTCCATTTATAAAAAATATAGACAAATATATTAAATTTATTTATTAGATTAAAATTATAAAGTTTAATAAGAATATTATAGTTTTCTCTACCTATATAATTTAGTTTTTAATGAATATTTAAATTTATAATTTATATTTATTAAGCTCGTTTATGCTCGATAAAAACTTGAATAAGCTCGTGAGCCATGAATATATTCGTTAAATAAAGCTCGAGCTCGGGTCGATTATAAACAAGCCAAGTTCAAACATTCAAAAGTTCAGTTCAACTCGGTTCAATTACACTCCTATCTATAAACAAGCATGAGGTTAAACTAAATTTAACCTGAGACCATAAACAAAGGAACAAGAGTAGCTCGCACAAACCATTCAAAGTGCTTAAATTATATTAATAAAATTCTAATGATTTATTAAAAGTTAACATGGAGAAATTATTTTATTTGTTAAACAAAAAACATTATCAAGAGAATGATGGTAAATGCCCAAAATACGCTTGCTTTGACCTGCCTCATCAATCATCATCAATGCTCGCTTTCGTTCTCTGTCGGCAGATTCCTCAAAGTTTAAAATCAAACATCAAAAAACATAATCTTATTTATTTATTTAATCCCGTGAAGAAATTGGAAGACGAGTAATCCCGACCCAAAATTATCAGAAATTTAGAGAGCGTTTGGTATTTTCTATTTTTCTATAAAATGATATATCCTTTTTGAAAATATAAATATGAAAATTACCAACTAAATAATTTTTTTCTCATAAAATAAAAAAATTATAAATTAAACGCAGCCTAATTTTCCTAAATATGAGAAAAAATTTAAGGAACGAATGAAAATGCAATTCTACGTTGCAATAAATAAACATGGAGAAAAGTAGGTAACTTTCTGACACATGATTCTTCTCTTAATTATTGCTTTATATTTATTTTCCATTTGCACATATCTCTTGAATGCTAAGAGATAGCATGTGAATTATTGTTTCCTTTTTCTTTTTGTTAAAAATAAAAAGGACACCTCTTTTTATTATTTTCATTATTATTTTTAAATATTAAAATAGTTACTATTATATATTTTTTTATTCTAATAGTTATTCAAGGAAATCGATTTAATATTTTTTAAGTTTTGATAATTATGATTACAGCTATACAGTTGTGTTCAAATAGTTTTTAATTAAATTGATATGATTTTGATAAATTTGTAACTAATCTTGGATGCTCTATTTATTAAATTGAGCTGCCATTTAAGTTAAGAGAATATTTTTAGAATAGAATGTTTCAAAATAAAATCATAGCACCCGTAATCATCTATAAATCAATTATGGTAAATTCATCTTTTACTCTATAAATAAGAGTACCTTTTGATCACTCACTAAACTTTCTAGTACATTTAAATGCTTTTCACGTGGTTAAATTTTAAAGCCTCAAATTCATTAAAATCCTCGAGATTATTTTATTAAGAAAAAAAGGGAAAAAACAAAAAATGGCAGAAAAAGATTTTAATATTATTTATGATTTTTAATTTTGGTATGATAATTATCTGCCGACGGAATGACCTACCTAATCTATCAAATCCAGTGCCAAAAATGTTCCAATCGATAGAAGAACACAAAACAAATTGATTTACATTTTAATTGTTGATCCGAACTGCTGCATCAATCCATCCAATTTTATTATTTTTTTAAAAAGGGAAATTATAAAGAAATGAAAAATATAGTAGAAAAAAGATGCTAAAAATAATAGTAATAATTATAATAATAATAGTACAAATAGTTGAAGAGTTAGTTGGCCTTTCACATCTCCATCCAACCCTTTTTGAAGGAGACACCGCAACAAATAAAAATAATAAATATATGGCAACAAAAGATCGGGGGTAGATTAGTCATTTCATACAAAAGTTGACTATATATGCCACGTGGCGTTTTGGAAGTAACTTCTATGGTCAGGGGCGTATTGGTCTTTTAGGATGAAAAGGAACGATACAAATCGGGAGGGTGGGTCGAGTGTTTTTACTTCCTTGTCTGTGCCCTTTAATGGTTGTCTTGTGGGGGGAGAGACCGTCGCTGCAGCAGCATAGGACTGAACAGGGAGACCTGTCGATTGTGGCCGGAGAAGATCGTCGCATTCGGTTTCGATCGGTCACCAGTCTGCCGCTTTGGAAGGTGTGAGAAAAAATAATCCGTTTTCTGTTTTGTTTTGTTTTGTTTTTCGATCTGAGTTCCAAGCTGTACTTGGTGTTTTCTCATGCGTCCTTCGTCAAGGCGGACCCGTGGGCAGGGTTCTAAAATGTGGGAATTGGGATGTGTGGCTCTCTTGGTTAGTGAGATTGAGATCTGGGTAGTGAGAGAGGTCAAATTTTTATTGGGGAATGGGAATGCTTATTAATTTTGGGTTCGAATTTGTTTGAGTTGAGTGCGGCTGGATGTGCATGTGGGTTAGTTTTTTCATTCTTCGTGATTGATGATACAAATGGTTGGATTTATGGTTTTGCTTTGTCTCGAATGCTTGCTGGTTGACCAATGCAAATCGGTAATCGATCGTTTCCATAGTAGTGTTTTTGCTATATATATATTCGCGATGCTGAGTAGAAATTCCCGTTTTGTCCAGTAATTCCTGTCAAAAGGGAACTTTGATAGCGAGACAAGATCGAAAACCGGCAAAACTATGTTTTTTTCCTGCCGTCATCAGTCTCTTGAGTCTCTCCATCTCGCGGGCTAGACTCTCTCCAGAAGGCGACGGCGGCGTCCATTTTACTAGAGGACGGTGGCATCTCTCCAACGGCTAGCGGCGTCCCCCTCGATTTCCCGCCAATAGGCAGCCACGGCTTTCCGGCCCGCTCAGTCACAGTTGCATGATTGTAGTTCTGGCATTCCCTCGATTTTTGCAGCGTCTCTCCAGCCCTCTTCAACCTTCAATAATTATTGCGGCCAACTAATCTTAGCCTTTAGGGTTGGCATTCCCTCTCTTCCTTTCACTATGAATATTTTATTACGTACACAGTCTAATCATTAACTGTAAGGAGCCCTGACCTTGGGAAATTTTGATCAAGCTCAAGTTTGAGTTACTATATAACTTGAATCTCAAGTATTAATATACCAAACATGCCTGGTCTGCATATCTAGACAAGCTAAGTTGTAGATCAGCCCAACTATGCTGCAAAACAAGCTGATGGGCATCTCTCTTTCACATCTAAATCTAGTCAAAATTTTGTTTTGAGATCAAACTTGGGTGAAGTTCAAACACGATGATCAAATTTAACCTTACAAGTCATGTATTTTGCAGTACATGAAAATAACATATTATGAGTTGAATTTAGATATTATGAACTCTTATCAAATTCCCAATATTGTTAATTTATAACTTTCAATTCATGAGGTGATGCATGGATAGGTCCACATGCTTAAATAATCCTTAAATGAGCTTCTCCATGAAATAAAAAAGTCAAGTTTTGTACTAATGCTCTGGCCCTTTGGAGTCTAAATGTATAGCTAAAGTTTGGCTTGTGAAGAAGTTGATCCCAACAAAAATGACATTTTAACTAGCGGAACTATGAGTACAATTTAGGGATTAGCCCTTAATTGGGCATATGGTAGCAAGGTCATTATATACAATTTAATTAGTTATAGTAGAGGTTCTTAATGTTATCATTAAATACTTGTCCAATCATGGCTTAACAGTGATAAACCTTTTTATGTGTTCATGAAAGTTAAGATTATAGACTCATTAATAAAGAGGCTTCATAGGGACAACAGCAAATAGGGTGTGGCTGCTTGATCAATCAACCAAAGCAACAAATTTTTTATGAGATTTTATCCGAAAGATCTCTAACTCTAAACCAAGAACTTTAACTTCTAACACTTCAGAGATCTTCTTGTTTTTTCCCCTGCTAATAATCAACTTAGGTGTAGGGGTATGGGATTTATATTGACATCTGAAATTTAGTTCTACCTTTCCTTATATTCATTGTTATGCATTCTAGACATTTCTATAGTTCCACCCCAAATATCTATCAAACTTAGCCCAATTATAATCACCTTCTTATTGGAGCAAAAGGTGATATTGCTCACCCCAAGCGGCCTAGTATCGTCGGTCCCACGACCAGATACAGTCAGGTAAATCACAAGGGCATTTTGCTCTAGTGCAGTGGTCCTTTGTATAGGGAGGTCAGACACCCAATGAGGCATTTTGCATCCATTGGGAATTAACCTCAAAATCTATTGGAGTAAACACCCATGTAGGTACCAATTGTGCCAACCCGTGGGGGCTATACTCACCTTCTTATGACCATATTACATGTAACTCGATCCATGCCAATGTCCTTAAACTGCTAATTGGGAATTAAACTCAATGTGGTGGATAGTCAATTCTAAGATATTAATCTCCTTATGTGGATTCTCCACTTGTTCAAAATTATCATTTTTTAACAATTAATTTAATTGATCAGAATATTCTTGTAAGTTGTGGGATATCAAGGTCTTCAGTGAGTTTGTTTTTCACACCATGCTTCTATATTTTTTATGAACATTCAGTTCAAAAGGTGGGGGCAGTTTAATGAAGATTTATTTATGCATTTTCTGATATATATGTGACATAAACAGGAGAGAAAAAAGAAACCTCATACATGGGGTACCTGTGTAGCCGAGTTATAAAAGATAAGTCCCAAGAATCCTTCCAAGAGCTTATTGTATATAGACAAACATGAGTAGTTTCATTATACCATATAGTACAAAAAAAAGTTACTTAGTTTCAAAGATTTAAGATCTGAAGTTTTGGAGAAATTGCATGAAAAATAAAGTTAAACAAGAAACAAAGATAGGATATTTGATTCAGATATCACTTGATGTAGAAGAAAAAAAGGAAAATTATATATTTAGATATGTTACTCATAAATTCTATTCTATATAGAGTGAACTTACAACTTGTGTTATGATAAGACAATTCTTTAGCTGTAATCATTTTATGCAATGGATATACACTGTTCAAAGAAGAATATGCTGACAAGCGGGCATAAGAGAGCTTACATCATGTTTTTGATGGTCTTTTGATATGGCAGATGAATGAATAGTGGCATCTCATTGTTAATGATGTTGCATAGCTGGTCACATATTCTTCTCAAGATCTTTGCCAAGGGAGTAGTACTTGGAAACACAATAAGGAATGTGGAACATGGGCGCTGACCCATGTTCCCCACCAGATAAGAGAAAAATTTATATCTTTTATTCATAGTAGATAACACCTTGATTTATGTGTAGCTTCTCTCCGTCCCAAGCCCTTATTCAAAATATTAAGATATCCTAATATATTTCATTTTCACATCTATGAAATTAACTGCTTGGTAGAAAAGGTGGGATAATTCTATTAAAATGCCCCCATGCTACTGTAGGATTCAAGAAGGGCTAAAAAAGAGAACCTCACCGTTGCATATAAATAAGTTATTTTCATGATATGAACCTAGTATCTCATGCCCAAATGGCACAATCCTGCCAATCTGTCAACTTTATCAGTCAACTAATTCTCAACATACTAAGTCCGTGTGAGTACCAGTTCTAGTACACTTGATCTTCCACATAAGTAGCAACTCTCCTTCGAATTGAATGTTATTTAGGAGTTGATTTATGTGAAATTATAGAATAGGTTTTGCTTACCGTGTCATTATTATTTTTATGTGTTTAAGTTGTATGGAACCTCAGGTCCTCAATCAATGGTCATTTTGTAGATTTTTAAATCCATGGAAATTTGGTATTTAGGATATCAAGAAAATGTATCATTTCATCCATATAGATAAGGAAGAAGCAAATATTCAGTGTTCTCATACTCCATAATTTTCTCTGTTCCTGTCTGCACTTTGAATGGTTGAACTAGAAAATAGATATGAGAAATTCCTCTTGCAGTTTACTAATTCTAATCTATGTCAATTTTCATATTTCAATCCCTAGTTTAATTCCATTGCTTGGCCATATAACTTAGTGGAATGAATTTTGATCTTGGATATAAAATTGGTGGCTCTTTAAAATGCTGTTTCTGCAATGCTTAACTTCTCATGATACTTGCCAGTGAAAATTCTTGCATAGTTTACAGACAAAGGATCTTCAATTTTGTTTTATTTTCTCCCTCTCTACTGTCTATTCTGTAATTACTTTTTTTTCTTTCATTTACACAGACGCACATTATTTACTGGTTGATCTTGTGTTTCCAGCATCCTTTTGTTAGAAAAATTTAAAGAGATAGTAAGTAGAGTATCTCATTAATGAAAGGAGACAAAAGACTCAGTCACGCAATCAGCACAAGATTATGGACTAATATGTTTAATTCTTTGATATCAATAGAAGAAATAAAAAAAACTGTTGATAAAAACTTTAATGATTTGATTTCGCATGTGGGACTGAGAACTGAAAGTTTAGTAAAATTCTTTTGTTGGATCAATAAGAACAATATTCTACGAACAAAATTCTCTCATCCAATCAATTATCAAACATAAGCAAATTATTGCTTTATGAAGTTACACTTCTTTTAGAAACTTGAATTTCCATTAACAAAATGTCTTGGAAGATGCATTTTTATTGTGCTGTTGCTGGGGGAAATGGGCTTCATGTCCTATCTTAGGGTATATGCTTTGGTTTATACTAAGACCCAAAAAAACTAGACTGGAAGAAATTATTATATAAGTTACTAAACCCTACGGAGAGCCGCCATAAATTTAGGCTTGTACACTATTATATTCCTTTTTAATCTATAATATGGACATTCTAATGGAGAATTTTGGATTGAGATTTAGGTTCTAAACAAAAACAAAATAAAGAGTAAATCAGCAATGACATTGGTAAACTATTCAACTTTCCAAGTTCATCCTTTATATCATTTACCTCAAAATCTCACTCTATTTAAAGGGAAATCCTTCCTTTTAGAGGGAAATACTACATGGATAGATTCTCCTAATACTTGATTAGCTTTAGTGTCCTAATAAGTCAAGAACACCTCCATGATAATTTATAAACAACTACAATAACAAGCTGAGTAAGTCCTAACTGTTTGGAGCTGACTACATTGATCTCATCCTGCAATTGAACAATGCAAGGGTATATAACTAGTGATTTCATGATCCTTTAAATCACATTTTAATCATGTCCAGTATAGTTTTTTTGCTGCTCCGTATCCATCTCACAACTTCAACTTCAATTGATTCAACTTGTCCAACTATATAGTCCTTTGATTGTCATTGAACATATCTCATAAAGGTAGATGTGAAGAGAAAACTTATGGAGTTACAGTAAGATCTGAAAGCAGATCATAACTGTTGAATATGTGTATAGGATCTCCCTAAAGATTATCTGATATTTCCCTCATCAATCTCTTAATAATTTTTCATCAATTGTTTGCATTTAGCCTAGCTAGATAGAAGCTCCATTCTTGGATCATGCCTCAGTTGTTTGCGAGCCTAAAACTATACCTTGATCCATCCAATATCACTGCAGAGAATGACTCCCCGCCTTGATCCAACTCATTCTTGTTGCTTTGTGTTCTTGTATTAAATATCTCATTTTCAACATTGTTGCTTTAGTTCCCTGCACATATCGATGGTTGTGAGTAGATATTATATGCATATCCATCTTGTTGAGTAATATCTGAAATAATGCATCAAAAACTGAGAAGTTTTTGATATGCACTACTGGGCTTTTATATATATATATATAACCCTATTTACTTCACCTTAATACATCCCAAACATGAATTATAACATATTTTACATTATTTTTTTCATAACGATCTAATGTTGCTTAACAGGATTATTTGAAGTTTCCAAGTATCCCTCCAGTTACAACACCATGATGGCTCCAGCAGAATAAAACTTTTTTCTATTAGAATCCAATGTGACTTGGAGTTGCTGCAACGTATATCAATATCAAATTTTATATGAGTTAGGCTTGCACTTATCTAGAGAGGTTGAAGGTGCATATAAACAAAATTCAATGGGATCCAGATTCCCATCACATCAACTCAGCAATGGCTTGTATGTATCAGGCCGCCCTGAGCAGCCGAAAGAGAAGCCTCCAACTATGAGTTCTGTGGCTATGCCATACACTGGTGGAGATGTTAAGAAATCTGGAGAACTTGCAAAAATGTTTGACATACCAACAGACAACTCAAGATCAAGAAAGCCTGGCACGGTGACAAACGCTCCTAGCAGGACAGGTTCATTTGGGGGTGCTGCCTCTTATTCCGGACCTGTCAATCCCAACTCTGGCAACCGGGTTAGCCAATCACCTGGTCGAATTTCGGTACCTGGGACTGGAAGCTCAAATAGGCAAAAGTCCAATTCTGGACCTCTAAACAAACAGAGTGATTCTATGAAGAAGTTATCTGGTCAGCAATCTGGAGGAACCAACCTGACAGCCTCCCATAATTCTGGTCCCCTTACTCTCCCTACAACAGGACTCATAACATCCGGTCCTGTTTCTTCAGCCCCTCTAAGTTCATCTGCGGCCCCTCGTAAAGTTTCTGGTCCAATGGAATCCAGTGGTTCAGCAAAGATACATAGCACTTCAACTGTATATAAACAGGCTGTTACTACTATCAACAAAGAAGAAAAATTTTCTTCTAAGGGTAATAAACTCTGGATTTTGATTAGGGGATCTTAATTCTCATGCATCTGTTTGGACTCGATTTATTCTTGGTGCTGTTGATAACACTCTTCTTATTAATATTGTCTCTCCATGCTGTTGTAGCAGGATTTTCTATTCGAAACCTCTGTTGGGGAAGAAGAGCTTTGACTCATTTCATTGCTAGCTACCCTGATGCCGAGTTAAGAACTGCTAAAGATGGTCAATACATCAAGGTCTCCGGGGTAGGTATCTTTCAGCTAAGAACAATGCCTTGATGATGTTTAAGCCACATGAATTAGGTTTTCCTTCATTTTAGGAATATGAATTGGATCAATGTTTTCTTTTTGGTCTGTTGGATCAATTTTCTCTGCCTAAGATTGTATAGCCTAATCGCTCCCCTCTTTCTACCCAGTATGCTGGTTGGTTATCCTTTGCTAAGATACTATTTCATTAACCATTGCTCCTGACTTCGAGATAGTGAATTGCTTCAGCTGAACTCAGAGTATGCACAAGTGTCATGAGCACTGTCATTGCTGATTCCTTTGTGGATATATGGAGTCATACATTGTTTGAATAGTCATTGTTTTCTTCAAAAGTTTTATGGTAAGAGTATTTGGAGAAGCTATTCATCAGTGCAGAACAGCAGGTCCAAATACCATCCAGGCAAATAACATAAGCTTCACTTATGACCCTTGTAACACATTATATATAGAGAGATCATGTATGCATAAGTTTTATGGTTTGATTCTTGATTGCCATTCTTGTCATTCCATATATCTATCTTTATCCCTAATCCTCATTCTATAAATAATTTACAGATCGTTACCTGTGGAAGTGTTCCCTTGGAATCAAATTTCACAAGAGTACCTAGATGTGTGTACACATCTACAAGTCTATATGAGTACAGGGGTTGGAACTCTAAGCCAGCCAATTCGCAACATCGTCGTTTTACTTGGGGTCGTAGAGCAACAGAGGTAAGCGATGCATTCTATTTTTCTGTCTATTTTGCATCCTTTGGTCTGATAAATCCTTGGTCAATGAAGTGCAATATATGCTTGTCTATCATTTTTCCATATATTCAATTGATTCGTATGGTTGAAATAAATCTCTCTTAACTACAGAGACATTGGAATCAACTTCTACTACTACTCTTTGGTTCTCTGGACTGTGTTGAATTTGATGTTTAACTTTTGGCAGAGGCATGTAGTTGATTTCTACATATCAGATTTCCAGTCTGGATTAAGAGCATTGGTAAAGACTGGTTATGGTGCCAAGGTTACTGCATACATCAACGAGTCTGCTGTTTTAAACATTGACCCGAGCAAGAAAGAGTCCTCACCTGAGTTTCTTCAATGGCTGGCTCAGAGGAATCTTTCAAGTGATGACCGCGTAATGCGTGTGAAAGAAGGGTAATTTATTTATTTCAATGATTATAAATTGTCTATCATAGCTGTTATTTCAATCATTTACTGTCTTACTGGGAGCCTCATTGGAATAACAATTGCACTACCCTGGTCCCTTTTCTATCTACCTCAGATGATAGACTCTCTTCACTAATCACAAAGATAACTGAAGATTAAGCAGGAAAAGTGTGATGAGAGTTGTTTGTATGTTATTGTTTGTAGGTATATCAAGGAAGGCAGTACTGTAAGTGTGATGGGAGTTGTTCGAAGGAATGCAAACGTGCTCATGATTGTTCCTCCCCATGAACCAGTCTCGACTGGATGCCAATGGACCGGTTGCATCATCCCAACCAGTATTGATGGGATAGTATTGAGTTGTGAAGACACTTCGAATGATGTCATACCGGTTTAAGCGATGTGTCAATTGTCGAAGTTGAGGAGGCCGTTGTATACCAAATGCGGTGATTGTTGGCCATTTCAAATGCTTGAAATATTATAGCACCAGCTGGGTGTCCATCGGCGATTTGTTCCATTACTTGGTGTATAGTTCTGTATTCTTCCCTTCCTCCTCCTTTTGGTTCAAATCCCTGGAAGCTTTGTGAGTCATGGTAAGGATGGCCTTGTCATCTTTTGATGTTTCTTGGAAGGTAAAAAGAATCTTTTAAATTATTGTTTGAATATATGTCTTGACTTTTTATTAAATATTTTTTATCTATGTTTTTTTATTTTCTGTTGTTTGTCCTGATCTTAATTTATTAGATATGTTTGTACCTGTAATTTGTGTTTCGACAATTTTCAGTGATGCAAAAGGTAATAATGTTCATCTGAGATGCTCCTTCATTGTCCTTCATAAGGCCTCGTGAAAAGGAGGTAAATCATGGTAC
>JBBMJZ010413102.1:14878646-14895737 GCA_037833815.1 Zingiber zerumbet | reverse complement strand
CCTATCTTACCACACTCAAAGCATTTGATGTGGTCCTTTGTGCTCTTCTTGGTAGTTGAGGTGGAGGGTTGAGCTTCTTAGATCTTCTCTTCCTTGGATTGCTCTTCTTCCTTTTCACTTGAAGATATAGATGATTATACTTCTTCCTCCCTTGAAGATGTGGATGATACCTTCTCATCTTCCTTCTCCTCCTCGGATGTTGAACACTTGTCAACATCCAATTGGTTCTTCTCCTCTTGGACCAATGAACCCTTCTCCTTGGGCTCCTCTACTACTTGGAGTTTTATAGGATCCTCATGAATCGCAATTACTTTTTTTCAAAGGTCGCTTGCGTTCTTATATTCACCTACATTCAATAACAAATTACAAGGTAATAAATTAATCAAAATTCTGGTTACCTCCTTGTCCGCCTCCGATTGCTCCCTTTACTCCTCGGTCTAATATCGAGGCCGGAGGCGCTTTCCTTTCTTGTCCGTTGGAGCTTCAAACGGTTCCTCCAACACAATCCACTAGTTCCAATCCATTTGGAACCAAGTCTCCAACCACTTCCTCCAATACTTGAAATCATTTCGATTGTATGGAGGTGGGATTCGGATACCTCATCCTAGAGGTCCTTCGGACTCCATCTTCCTCTAGCGCTTTGCTCCCTCGGCGATTAGTCTGTAGAAGAGCGACCCGCTCTGATGCCATTTGTTGGGACCTTGACGTCGCTAAAGGGGGAGGGGTGAATAGCGTCTCACCCAAGACGTCGCTTCCTATAATGGTTAGTGTGCACAACGGAAACACAAGACAAACACTAACAAAAGAAGGCAAACCTAACACATTGTTTAACGTGGTTTGGAGATAAAACTCCTATTCCACAGTTGTCCGTAAGGTGGACGATCCCGATCCGTTGGTGGATGACTCCTCGAAAAACTTCCGGCTAGCTCGAGTAGTTCCTTATGGGTAGAGAAACCTCGTCACAAACTCACACAAGCTCTTGATCACTCAAGAAGACCTTGAAGACTCTAATAGGAGTTAACCACCTCTATTTTCGTCAACCATGGCCAAGCACCTCGAGCTCTCTTTAATAGAGCTCGGGAGAAAACACCTAGCTGTGTTTCCCGCCACTAGTCGACTGGTACAACCATTAGTCGACTTGTCCTAAATGAAATTCAACCGTTATAAGCCAACGATCGGCTACCAGTCGACTGATGAAAACACCAGTCGACTGCTACAATAATGCTACAGTAACTCTATAATCCTACTACAGTAACGCTACAGTAAAACCCTAATCCTAGGATTTGACCCCGAGTACATTCACTCAGTACTCGTCCTCGCCCGACCAACCTAGACCTAGCCTTCTAGCCTCCTCCATCAACATTCCGTCCCTCGAATGTCTCCCCATCCTTCACGTATTGCCTTCTGGAGCTTCCATTGGTATTGTCATTATTGTCGGGTCTTTCTTTTCCAAGAGGTCTCGCCTCCGAGACTTCATTCATTGCCAAGTCACACTTGGACTTACGTTGCCAAGACTACATGCTTGGACTTACACCGTCAAGACTCATCCTTGGACTTTTCTCCTTTGCCAAGATCATACTTGGACTTTCCTTGTTGTACCTGTATCATGTACACTCACAATACATATCAAATATAATAATAAATCTAACTTAAATTTTTATCCAAATATCAAAATTTAAGGTCATTAGATTGCTCCAACCAAAAGTTCTTTCTTCGACAAATCCTGATGAAGAAATATGAGTGTTAATATTCCTTTGCCCTCACTTACATAAAAAAAAGTAAGCTCATGTCTGCATTCCTCTTGCGTGACATTATTAGCGTAAGTTCCACTTTTAATAATATGCTTAGTTATAGGAAAAGATTATTATATTATCTCATATATCCCGTTGCGAATTAACCCTTGTTTTATTTAATTAGAGCACCCCGTAGGAACATAGAGATCATTTAAGGATGGATTATGTTTTTGATTTGTTTAGTGTGTTCTTTATTACTCATTCTCATGGCAAAACTTTTTGAATTTAGACCGATCTCTTTTGTAGATTGTGGACCCATGTTGGAAGTTGGGACCTCTGAAAGACTAGTAACTTCCTCCTCTCTCATTATCTCAGAATTTTTTTTCTCCGTCACGTTGCTTTCATTTTATTCAAGTGTAATAATACAGATTTGATAAGTTATTCTTTAACTTAGAGAATTATTAGATAAATGACACTTGTGTGTTGATGTAACTATACTACAAAGTGATCAGATTGAACTAAGTTAGTTTGTGTTTGACAAGAGTTTAGTTAAGCTCATCAAGTGCTTCTAATGTGTGCTATCAATTAGGGATTTAACTAAGTGTATATGGAGCTCACGGAGATTATGATTCAACGTAGTCAATGTGGCAAAAGTTAATTCGCTCGCTCCCATCGCCCCTGCTAACTTCTCCTTAGACCAACACGAAAGAGGTAAATTACGGATGACTATTAGCTATTAGTGTAAGTGGTCAAGGCATAAGGGAAGACATACTCAAACGCACCGAGTTTCGTCCTTAAGACCTGATATGGTAGCACTCCATGTCTTGACCACCGTATCGTCCCAAGGGGACATGATTTAACATAGTCAAGTTATTATGATAGATGACTTGATGAAATCGAACTTTATAATCAATGGCTCAAAGGATTCTAGTGAGATGGAATTCTTTTAGAGAAGAATGATAGGAAATATTCGAGAGAGCAAAAATTCCTTGCGAAATGGACTACTCTATGAAGGTAAGCGAAATGTACTTTAGATAAGTTTGATGCCAAGCTCTGTATATTCTTTTGAAGATACAACCCGAGTGCAGTCATTATCTATTTATCTTCATGCCAATTCAATAGATTGATAGATATTGGGTTTTAAAACGATCAATACAGTTTTTGTAAGGAAAAATCGAGATGTCATTAATCGATGAAAGTCAGAATTGACTTTTAAATCGAAATCTACGTTTCGCGTAGATAAACTTAGACTATTAATTTGCTCAAAATCGATTACAGGAGAATAAGAATTTAATTGTTTAAAGTTAAGCCAAAATAGCGTTAAGGAAGTAGAGAGGGAATAATCCCACATCTAAAAATTCCAAGAGTGACTACTTCCTTATAAGTACTGCTGTGTTAATAGAGTTAACACAAAAAATACAGATGCTTTCTTCCCATGGGTGAGCAGGTGTGAGCTAGTTACGTGTACGCGCGCAATATCGCAATCTGACCATTAGCAACCAGACCTGATCTGAAGCGTCAGAGATTAAACAGATGAATCCTCACCAAAAGGTACTTCACTTCTTTTTCTCAATTCATTCATCCCATCTTTTGTATTCGGAGTCCAAAAAGCCTATAAGAAAGTTCATTGGTCTCGAAATTTGAAGTGCTGCTATTTCGAGATAACGTCGTTGTATCTTAAGAAATGAATTGTTGCTATCTGTAGCGGATCCAATATCAGTTTGTATTCTCCCGGCGGTAATCTCCGACAGTATCGACAGTCGCAAAGTGACTATAAACACGAGCTCGTTGAAGACCTAACATAGATAAGCATTGACAAACATTTCATTTCTAGCGCGAAAGGAAGATGACAATTTTTGTGGAACTTTGTGGTTTTTATTTTAAGAACAATAATGAAATTTCCAAATTGTTATTTTCTCTTAAAATCTAAAATCTGAATGAGATCATAGAGATATTAAATGAAAAATAATAAATAAACAGGGTTAGAAATTTCATATTGAAAAGGCGATTTATATCAAGAGGAGAACATCTTCAATTAAGATGTTTTATAGATGCAAGGTTTGATCTTATATTTTAAGAGAGTTTAAATTTTAGATAATTTTTTTCTCTCAAAATTAATAATATGGGTGAGATTAATAATGAATAATAAATGATGCATTAAAAAATTAATAATGCAGTATAAAAAAAAGTTATATGAAGATTTTTTAGTTGGAAAAAAAATAATAGATTTTTATGTTTCTAATATGATATTGAGATGATATCAGAGACTAAAAGAACGCTTATAAAATACATGTAAAGTTTATTTTAAAGTTTAAAGAAAATTAAAAGAGTATTTTGTATTCCACTCATTTTAAAAAAAATATATTCAAAAACAAGACTTCCCTCATTATTATTATTTTTTTATTTTAAATACCCCTATCCAATTTGTTTTGTAGTAAAAATAGTCCATCTTATTTTCTAATTTTTTATTTTTTATATGCTAATTAGAAGAAAAAAGAAAATAAAGTAAAAGTAAAAAAGGAAAATAAAGGAAAGAAAAGAAAATATAGTAGAAAATCTTAATAAAAATAAAGCATTTAATTGTTTTTATTTTTGGTTTTAATAGCTAATTATAAAAAAATAGAAGAAAAAAAAAACAAAAAGAAAAATTATTTATGAAGTTGTTTTGCCCAAGACAGCACAGACCAAAGCAGCTCCCCCAAAGATCGAAGATGGGTGGGGTTCTTGTTCTTGTCGGATTTTAATTTCGGATCCTTAGCGGATCCAAACAAACCCGACTTCGATGCCATTAATTGTCACTGCAAAACTAGGAAAGCTGGTTGTGTAGTCCAGGAGCCGCCGTGCGCGGGCAAGAACGAAAACCTCGGCGGCGAGCGAGGATGGCGGCGCCCAATCTCAAGGCGGAGACGATTTCTCTCATGGACATGCGAGCGTCCATGGAGGCCGAGATGGAAGCCATCATCGAGTCCCTCTGCGGCCCTTCCGGCCCTGGTCTATCCGGCAACCTCGTTGACTCCGAGGTCACCAACCCAATCTTGCAAGTTTGAAGTTTCCTTTTTCTTCTTGAAGAATCTCTTTGACCTTCTTAATGTAATCTGATTGTCTCTCTCTCTCTCTCTCTATGTCGATGTAGGGATTTCCGAGGACAGACATCGACCTTTCGGCTGTACGATCGCAACGCCACCGGCTGGCTGGTATGTTGAAAATGGAAAATTAGCAAATCTAGAATTAATAAAATGGTTCACGGGGAATTAGTTGTCGAAATGTTTGTGTTCTGATTTATACTCCACCGAAGCTTAACTAGAAGGGTTGCGTTTGTGTTCTTAGCAAAATGTAGGGGTTATTTATTTATCTATTCTTATCATTAATGGGTAGATTTACTGATGCTCTTTCATTATGTGGCACATTCACCAGATAAAGAAGAGAGTAGTATATTTGAAGCTATTATTATTTAAATATAATGCTTCTATACCTGAAACTGAGCCTGGCATGTTGTAAGCGATTTGATTGTTTGAGTTCTCGCAACCAAATAAATCATGAATTTTGCTACTTTTCAGACGTCAGTATATATATATTCTCATCGATTATTTCTTTGGCTGAGTTAACAGGCTAGTTTTAAGGTTCGTAAACTCTTAGTTGGACCTCCTTCTATCTTTATGTTAAATCTGCTTTTCTTGGGTTTTCAGAGCTTGAAAATGACTACAAGGATATCACAGGACAAATTGAGAAAAACCTGCAGGTGCTGCACTCACTAAATAAAGTCACTCCACTGCCACCGGAGAGTTCAGGTATGGTGATTAAATAATATACATTTATTATTTAGTTAGGCTTATTATAAATAGGAATATGCCATCATTTATGTTGGGATTGTATGTTTGATAGGAGCCATTAATTTTAGTACATGCTCTAATCATAGCTTATATTCTCTGTACCTTTGTTGCATAATCATATTCACATGTATAGTTTGGTTATCTTTGTTTTCATGCTTATTTGTAACCTTCATTGAAGTTATAACCACATACACTTGGTATGCTTTTGAGTTGCTAAACATGATTGTGACACAATTGTACACCATAGTCACAAGAATATAAGAGCATAAAATCAACAAAGAATAACAATTTAACTTGAGCAAATAGCTTAATAAATGTTATCTATATTTACAAAGTTTCTCATTAATAAAGCAGTTCATGACAAACATCGAAAACATAAAATGAACTGTGTTGAAACCTAAATAACTAAAAATGGAAAGTCCATAAATTGCAAGAACTCTGAACCAAGTGGTATCAAGTTTCAAAACACCATTAGCACATCTATTGAGTGGACTTAACACCTCTAGTAGTCTCTGATTGATATGAAGAGAATAATAGACTTGTCAATAGAAGCTGGTAGGAGAGGCCAAAAATAATAGAAGTAAGATAATGTAAGAGCAAAGCAATGTTAATGTTTGAATCTCTATCATGGAAATAATTGGAATCTTAATCACAATCGCATTGTTAAGAGAGAGACTTGGCCTAGGCGACCCTCTTGTATTGAGAGATAGATATAGGTATGTCCATGAGATTATAGCATTTGCATTTTTTTTCTCTTATTTATCTTCTCTAATTTTTTGCCTCCCAGAAATCTCTTCTATCAGTTTTTTACTTATAAGCCTATTTTACATTTATCTTTAAATCAGTCTGCAGATGCTAAGTCAGTTTATTAGACATGCTACTCATATTTTTAGATGTTCCTACAACTGGGTTCGAAGTTCATACAATCTTTGCAATTTTCCTTTCTAGTTATCTATGTTTCTACACTCCTCATTTTATGTTTTCAATATTTGTCATGTTCTGCTTTATTTATTTGAAACTTTGTAAATGTGGATAACATTTGTTTGGCTTTTTTTTTTTGAGTTAAATTGTTATTATTTGTTTGTATGATGCTCTTGTATTATAGTATACGGTTGTATTTTGAGTATTGTCTAGTGACTTAGAGGCATAACCTTTGACCGATTCGAGGGATGTGCCAATGAAATTGTCCATCGGTGATGGGGCTATTCCTAACCATGGGAAGGCACATTTTGCAAGGAAAGGGCTTGACATCATCCTGTGCAAAGTGGAACACACTTTTCTCATTGATACTACATTAGTTCAAAAGTTTGCATGATTTGTGACTAAAATCAAATATCTCTGGAGTAATTTGGACACAATTCACTAACCATATCTTTGTCTTTAATGCAGACCAAACTTCTTATGGAAATTTACCTCAAGGATCTCCTATGATAGAGGATCCTGTACTCCGGGTACCTTTTGCTATTATTGATGAAATTGCAGATGACTCGCCATCTGCAGAAGATGGCTTACAACTTGGCGACGAGATTGTGAAATTTGGGAGTGTCCAGATGGGTGATGAATTACAAGCAAGGCTTTTGGCAGAAGCACAATCGAATCATGGCAATCCAATACATATGGAAATAGTTAGGCAGGGTGTACTGATGCATGCTACTGTGACACCTAGAGCATGGCGAGGTCGTGGACTTCTGGGGTAGGCTTCTTTATCTTTTATTTCTTTCATCTTAATACTTGAATGTTGGAATTTATTTGTTCCTCGCCCCTTCTAACACTTGATGCTTACAATGATGGTAGTAAGAACAAGGGTATAGCTCAAAGTTTGGGCAAGCGTGTACCTAAAAGTTTGCTAATTGTACATTCCGAAGTTCTTAAGTTATTCATCTTCCAGTCCATCAAATGTATATAGTCTAGCATTCTTCAAGCATTTGTTTTCTTGAACCTCTAAACTTGATTATTACTTGGTTTAGGAACTAAATGTCAAGTAACCAGCAGGTCACATGTTTTTTTTTTCATTTTTATAAGTTGCTTTAAGATGGTTGCCAATGCATCTATATTTTCACTACTTAAGCTGGGCACTTGTTTCTTCTCTCAGTTATATTCTGAGTTACATACTCTTGGTAATCATTTATTGTTTATGATTTATGTTTCTGTTTCCATATTCTTTAGTGATTGAACAGAAAATTAAAACTTCCAAGTTTATAGTCACATAAACTTGTGGAGTTAGCATCTAGGAAGAAATTTTTCACTGTAGCAGTTGGTGGCCATCCAGTGAGAAGATGATACTGCTTGTTCTATTTTAACATGAAAATTATTAAAATGAATGACTGGAATAATTCTCCGATATGTAAATTAGTTTCTAGAACAAAATTCATGATTGGTAACCTGAGTTAAACTTGATGCGGCTAGATCAACTTATAGCAACTTATAGCTAATAGTCTTTGATGTGGGTAAAGTCATCGACTAGTTCTAGGAGCAATGAGTGTCATATGTGCACTGTGAAAATTAGCAGTGTACTGCAAATAGGAACCGATCCAAGTGCTCCATGCTCGACCAATGGGAAGCTGACATTTGCCTGATTGACCTGAGCAGCATTGAGTTGCAGAGATAGGCTAGATCCACCTGGGCTAGGCTTCTTGGTCATGGTACCCCATTATTAAGAATGTGCTCACTTTGAGGCCTATAAAAGAGGACTAGGGCCAAAAAGAAATTTTTTGTTCTCATTGCATATGTTAGTCTATGTTTAGAATTTGCCTGATAAGTTTATGTTTAGAATTTGCCTGATTAGTTTATGTTTAGAATTTGTCTAATAATAGTAAGAACATGTTGGATTCCTATTTGACTTTATTATCTTGGCAGATTTCCCAAGATGGGTTTCAATATTTTCTGTAGTTCACCTTTCACATTGGTTTTGACCAAAGAGCACACCTTCTCTCACCTTCATATTTTAATTCTTGAAATACTCTTATTAAGTAGTTTTAGCTCTATTAACCATCATTGAATAATCTTAGTTTAAAAATTTTTTGGAAGATCAAATCAACTTTAAATAAAAAACGACTTGCTATTTGTTTCTAAGAGCGTAAGGGGTGTAAATTTGACCTTAGTTTTTTCCAAAATTTTTAGTTCATGTTTTGACCAAGATTGCTTGATGATAAAAATTGCTCTAAATAACAAAATAAAAATGGGCATATCTTTGTGGTAGTGCAAATATCGGTTTTATTATGTGATTTATGAATTCAATTGATTTTCTTAGGGTGATAAAAACTGGTCTTTTCGATCTGATTTTAGCTGGTTTAGATACATAATCTATTTGATTGTATAACCCATAGTTAAGGATTGCAATCTCTAGTGTCAGAGATTTAGTCATTTCAAGTAACATGATCAGTTGTCTTGATTTTCCAAAAATTTGCCCAACTAGTTGATTTCCATAAAATTGGCCAGTCTGACTGTCTGGTCTTCATAAAATTGGTCAGTTCATTGACTGGTTTTCACAAAACTGGCTTGTCCGATTGATTTCTTCACATGCCCAATCCATGAGCTAACTTGGGAAAATATTCAGTTTTGGATTTGACCGGGACAATCATCGTCCGGTTTGTTTTTTATAAAAATGGTAAAAGTGGACTGGTGCCCCAGTTTCTATTTTCCACTTTGACTGGATGATGCAGTTTGCTTCTAGTAACTATGCCATGAAGAACCATGAAAATTATATATATTTTTTTCTACATGAAAGTTATGTTCGTCTCCTTTTGGTTTTGTTTAGGTTTTAAATTTTATCATTTTTGACAAAGAAGAGAATCATTGAATCGATGAGATCAAGATTTATTTTATTTGAATATTTTTTTGTCTTTTTGAGTTGAATTGAATTGTTTTCGTCCACCTAGCCTAGAAGTTTTGACCAAAACTATTTCACGGATCAAACGTTTCAAAATCAAAGATTAAAGACAGATTTGGATTCTTTAAGTTCTCAGGAATATATCTTGTATTATTTTATGGGTTCTCTTATTTTTATAGTTTGGAGTTCATTTGATCTGTTAAAACCTATTTTGAATCAATATAACTTGACAAGAACATTTTTGGGAGAAAAAAAGAGGAACTAAGAGAAGGTGAGGTGCGTTCTTTGGTAAAAGCAAACACTGAAACACTTATAGAAAGAACTGGAGTACAAGAACACCTTGAAAAATCTACCATTTATCTTTGTTCTTTTCCTTTTGCATTTCGACTATGGAAAAGGTGTACATTTTGAATTTCATTCCAAACTGCATTTTCCTGAGCATGTATGTATTGGAGCAGTTAAACTTTGTATTTTCTTTTTTCAGTAGAGAGCAAAAAATAGCCGCTGTAAGTTTATTTGATAGTGTGTGTAATTCATCATTTTCCCATTGTTAATGAATTTAAAGTATGCGGCAGAGTTGCATTTTTAAATTGAGAAAGCCATGCTTCTTTTTGCAGTTGCCATTTTCGCCTCCTGTGATGCTGACGTCAACATAGCTGATTGGGGGAATCTTTGTGGATACATTTCCCTAATATTCTGATGTATTGCAACATATGAGATATTTCAGATCCGCTGTCACTTGCTTACTGTTGTCAACTTGAGTGCTTCTGTAGTTGAAGTATCATAGATAGTTATTTCACTTTCTCAAATTCTTCAAGATTGCTAAAGTCCCCTTTGTATCAAATCTTCTTGCTTCAATTTTTTTGCAATAATCGTTTGTTCAGCTTTATATGATTGAGTACTTTATTATGCAATTGAGCTTGCTGGGAGACGTAATACTTCAGTTGTCTTTTGGTCTCTATGTGATAATCTTTTGCTCAACATTTTTTCTTCACAGTGATCCAACAACAAGATTTACAGCCGTGGAATGTGCTTAAACCTCTTGTTTTTTTTTTCATTTAATTACGAATAACAATGATGATTATGTCTAATTTAAATTTATCCAATTGTCAGTGTTTCAACAAGGATGCTCGCCTAAACAATGAAGCCATATATTTAGGGCAGTAAACGAGTTAAACGGAGCTAAGTTTTGTGATGTTCAAGTTTATGTGTTAAGGTAATTGAGTTTATTTGTTAAGGTAATTGAGTCCAAGTCAAGTCCGCTTAAAATAAACTAAGCTGTAGAAATGGTTGTTCAAGCTTAGTTTAATTTTTTTTATAAGCTTGAATTTGGTTCAAATTTAGTTTGAGCTCGGCTTATTTAGATGTTATCGAAATGAAAAAAAAAAATGAATCAAGTAACACTGAACCTGGGGCGACTGTCTTAGTTCAACATAAGATTTTCATCGGCCGTTAAGGTAAATCGAGAAGTACTCATGACGAGCGGCTCAGAAGTCGAGCATTCCGTGGTTATGCATCCTATTTAGAGAAAAAAAACCTAGCAAATGCGGTGTAACTGGAGATCAAACCATGAGTGTCTGGGTAACAACTTAGCGTCCTTAATTGTACTGCATCGTAGCCTCCGAGACT
Source organism: Zingiber zerumbet (assembly GCA_037833815.1). Taxonomy (NCBI): domain Eukaryota; kingdom Viridiplantae; phylum Streptophyta; class Magnoliopsida; order Zingiberales; family Zingiberaceae; genus Zingiber; species Zingiber zerumbet. The sequence continues at coordinate 14,884,716 of JBBMJZ010413102.1, read as the reverse complement.
CGTTTAGATGCTATCGAACTCTTAGTTTAAACTTGTTTAATTATTTGAAAATTTTTCAATTTTAAACATGTTTGATTATTAAGTTGATAATATAAGCTTATTTGTTCACTCTTGAGGAGAGATTTATTAATAAACATTATTCATAAATTTTGTTCATGAACATCGTCCACAAACTGTTTACAATCCTTGTTCATGATCATTAATGAGCTGAATACATATGTGTTTAAATATGTTCATTTAATTTAACTTGTTGTTAAATGTAGATCCACTACATTAACAATCCCACTAGTGTGGAGGGAGGTACATGAAGGTACATAAGCGTCAGACGCATGGTGGGGTAAACCCCAGGTCGTCAGTTCCTGAGAATCGACACACGACCATTATGCCAGAGATGTCATGCGTCCATCGTCTATGCTACGCCCTGAGATAATTTAATTTATTGTTAAGCTTGTTCATTTAATTAATTCTATATGTATTGAAAGAACATAAATAAATTTATCAAATCAAATACTAAATTTGCTCAGGAATGTTATATTCATTTACGGCCCTAAATATATGCAGAATAAAACTTCTCCCCTTACCCATCAGTACATTGTGGTTGTGGAACTAAACCAACAAGCTCCAACCATATTGGCCAACTGCAAAAATGTTATTTTCAACGAATTCTATGTATAATTTTCTGCATATTATCTTATCAATTTTGATCTCGATCATTGCAGGAACTGTTAAATGGAAACAAGGAGAACTGATGCCCATCAGGTAAGACTGTTTTGTTTCACTCCCAGATAAATTTAACAGTCAGTTATTTCTATGTAGGTATCACATATAACTTTCTAAATTCAGCACCAAAGAATGATATCAGACTTTCTGCATGGTTGCATCATCAATCAAGGCGATGGAGAAGGTATTCCACTTCCACGAGCTTTGTGAAAGGCATGACCCAGTTTCCATAAAGATGATAAACTACATTTGGATCAACCTTGTACTGGGGACGACTGCTGTCGTTTCTGCTTATTACATTATCCACAGTCACATCTTGCCCAAACACCTTGGCCTTCTCCTCCACCCTCCTCTGCACTGTTTCTTCTTGAACCTCAAATGTTAGCAATTTCATCAAAGCATCCCTATCCTGTACAAATATGGACGTCTCTGAATTTTATTTTTTTGCAAGAGGGAAACAAGAAAAATGAAGAGTAATTTAGATACTCTACTTTAGCTCTGATTGCACTGCTGTAGTCATTTGGGGCATCTCTGAACTTGGCTTCTGCCACAAATCTTCCATAGTGGATCCTCCTTGAAAGTGCCTTCAAACATGCAGGTAGCTAAATTATTTCTTCTTTTCTGAAAATGACAAGCACTCATCTGTGATTGTGTTTGATAAACAGCTAGTTACCTGTAAGCACACAAGATCTGCAGCTGCTGTGAGTACATATCTGCCATCATCTCCTTTTGAAGTGAATTGTGGAAGAAGTTGATTAAAATACATTTGCCATATGGTGTCCCTAACATTCACTGATGCAGCAGCAGGATATAACACCTGTGAGTGCACTTCCGAGAATTAGAATCATCACCAAAATTTACAAGGAATGAGCAGAGAGGAACTAGGCAACTAGCCATAATAGAAGGAAATTTTTACAAAATTGTTGCTAGATCTATCGGTATATAATAGCTAGTTGTATTGATATTACCTTTGGATATTGGTAAGGAGGGACTAACGGCGGCACCAGATTCTCTGGGAAGAAGGGAATCTCCTCTGGGTTTTGATATCTTCCGGCCTATAAAACGTTGAAAATAATGCAAGTCAACCCTTTGAGAAAACATGGGAGATGGAAATGGAAGTCAACTCCTTACCCTGGCCTGCACTGCCTCCGACTCCCTGACAAAGATGTCGACCAGGGAATGGTTGTGGTATGGGAAGGCTGCTCCGGCCAAGTAAGAAGGATCATAAACAGGAAAGTTAGAGGGGTATTTGGCCCTCTCTATGAGGCTGAACACAATACTGTCTTCCTCCCTGGTCAAGAACTCTCTCACCGATGCGAGACTGAACTGGTTGTCCTTCTCCTCGAGCTGTCTGCCGCTGCAGATGGAGGCAAAGGCGAGGAAGGAGAAGGCATAGAGGAGAGGGCGAGAAGCCATGGCCGTGAAGCTTGATTGCCAGGTAGAGTTTCTGAACTCCCCTCGTTGTTTATATAAAAACTTGAGCTGTTACAAGGGAAGAGCATTTACACCTTCATATTTTTAGCACTTCTTCCCATGAAATAGTTTTTTTTTTGTTTGAAATAACTAATTGCCAAACAAGATTCTCCTTTTAAATATTGGTGTAATGCAATATTGCATAAATAATTCCCTTTTTTAGAATTTTAGAGTTATTTTAGTCTACTTTCCATCAAACTAATGTTGATTCCCATCAATATCATAACATTAATTGTCTTCCATGTTGGTCCAGAGCAGATGAATTTGGGAGGAGATTTCTAAGATATTGGTGAGAAGATATAATAAATAAACAACGTTGTGTTATTTGTTTTTTTTTTCTTTCTTTATGAATTTTGTACAGAGCGGATGGTTTTTCAAAGGTTTGGTTGGGAAGGAAGGAAAGAAAGAAAGAAATTGGCGGCGAGTCTTGATTCTCTTGGATTGTTCGATGAACATATCGATCAATTCGAGTTTCCGCGGATGCTTTTCTTTGACTTTGGGACGCTGTTGACTTTTGAACGTCGGTCAACAATTCCGCTTTCGAGAGAATTATTTTCACAATTATATATTTGAGAAATAGCACGGTTGACTTTTGGATTTACGACGGAGCATTCTTGGAATGATTGTTATCCCTTTCAAACTCTGACCCTTGACCACTTACCATCTAGCTACCTCCCCGTTTATTGCATACCACTTGGAGTTGTCTATCGAAAGTTGTTTATTAGCTGTTATCTTGATAGCAGATCTTACTGTCCATATTTTTTGGATTAGGGGATGGATGGTATAAAATTATGGCTGGATTGTGATGGTGATCCTGTCATAATTGATTACGATTTTTCCTTAAATTTATCGTCCCTCAAGTTATAATTTAGATCAGGATAGATGACCCGTGACTAGTAGTTTGATCACTTGTCTATCATCGATAGTCTTTGGATGTCCTCCGGCTATCCGACCAAACTCAAACTATAATATGAGGGGACGATGAATATAGGAAAATATCACAATTAATTATGATTGAATTACCGTCACTACAATTTCATATGATCTATCATCTATCTTCTATCCTATAAAAATATGGACTAAGAAGATCTCTCCTGTTACCTTCCACCATCAAGAGAGGCGGGAGGAAAGTCAAAATCAAAAGGAAAGCATAAATTTTCAACTCAATTCATATCTTTGAATAAGGCATTTTGTGAGTAGAATAAAATTCAACAAATCACAGGTCATTCACATGTTTCACAAGATTGATTTATCTAAGCTGAGGAGTTTTTAGTGTGAAAAAAATAGATTAACATAATTTTATTTTAAGCTTCATCGTCTAGATTCTTAATCAATATAGCAAGATGGTATATTAAGGAAGGTGGCTATTTGACCATCATCATCCTTTTCAATTTATTTGACAGGTGGAATATAAGGAATTAATTAATTCTTACAAATTAAATATCTGATTAAATAATAATAATAATAATAATAATAATAATCTTAACTTATAAATAACATTGAATAAATATCCAATACATATTAATCTTTTTAGATGATGATCCGGTGGTAAGACGGGGCCCGCCTTGAGGAAGGTCAATAACATGTGGAAGATCAAGATCAAGGCGGTCAACACCCGGGGTATAGCCTGCCGATTGGGTGACTCACCAGCCTGATCAGATCGAGGAGTACTCGAACAGGCACTATGACAGCTCGGACAAATGTCGAGCTTCCAACGCTCAAAGAGCTCAAGCAGGGCAAGGATGAGGGTCGAGCGGCCGTCTCGCTCGGTCGAACGGGGGATACCGCCCCAACCAGAACATGCAAGGCAGTGGGCCATGGCTCGAGCGGACCTCCCGCTCTGGCCGGACGCTACATCATCCGGACGACGGGCTCGCCGAGCGGCTCTCCTGCTCGGCCCAGTAACCGACAAGGAGAGTAGTTGTGAATATCTTCCTAGGGACTAATGTCACCGACAAGCGGCATGGCTGGCGGTATGGTCAGACAGAAAATTGTACGGTAGAAGCTTCCACTATCACGTCAGGGATATGCTTAGACTACTGAGGTATGACGTCAGACACGCTTTTCTAACACATCTTTTCCAGGTCTGCTTTGAGGAGCGTGCGCGTCTCGAGAAGCGTGCACGAGCCTTCAGGAAGTCCTATATAAGGACCCCCAGACTTCGATGGAGGTATGTTTATTCATCTACTGTAGCTACAGTTGCTCCACTTTCTTGCTCTGCCTATTTGCTGCCGGTGACTTGACTTGAGCATCGGAGGGTCGTCGTCGGGAACCCCTTCCCGGCTCGGTATTGTGTTTGTAGGTCCACGTCAGCTGTAGATCCACACCCTCGGGACTCTTCGCCCCTTCAGCAGGAGCGCCACGTCCCCAGCATCCACTACTTCGACTCAGACAGGATTAAATTTGGTGTCGTCTGTGTAAATGCACCTGCATCTGAGCCAAGCTGATGGAAGAAGTTGGACGACCTCACACCATGACGCCCTCCCAGGAGGAGCTCGACGCGCTCATACAGGCGCGAGCGACCAAGATAATGGAACAGCAGCAGAAGGCGCTAGCCGAGCGGCTAGCGCAGCAAGCAACCTCGACATCAGGTGGCCGAGCGGTGCATGAAGACCGACCCAAACAACTTTCTATTTGGGGGAAAAACAAGGGCTCGACCGGCACCCAAATAGAAGCGCCGCCTGCCCCAATACCATTTCATCGAGCCTTGTTCCAGACATCATCCGAGATCACACAAGCCAACAGAGATCATTCTTCATCAGATGAAGCCCTCGGGCGGGACGCAAGAAAGGGCAAAGCACCCCGAACGGACTCATCTCCCGAGCGGATCAACCGACAATTTTTCAACGCAATCTTGCAAGATCCGCTACCGAGACACTACGTTCCCTTGGCGATCGGAGAGTATAATGGGACTACCGATCCGGATAACCATCTCAGTAAGTTCGATAATGCCGCTACTCTCCATCAATACACTGACGGGGTCAAGTGCCGAGTCTTCCTTACCACTCTCTCCGGCTCGGCACAACGTTGGTTTCTGAGGTTGCCGGATGGGTCGATTCGGAGCTTCAAGGACTTTCAAACTGCTTTCCTCCACCACTTCGCGAGCAGCAGGCGCTATCAGAAGACTAGCGTCAGTCTGTTTTCCATGAAGCAAGGGTCGAGAGAGACTCTATGGGCCTACATCCAACGCTTCAACCAAGCGGCCATGGGCATCCCCACGGTCTCGTCTAAGACCATGATGCATGCCTTCACCCAAGGGCTCGTCGACGGGGACTTCTTCCGTTAGCTCATCAGGAAGCCGCCCCGCGACTACGACCATATACTGAAGAAGGTCAGTGAGTATATTAATGTGGAGGAAGCTCAAGCGGCCAGAAGGAAGGAAACGCCATCAAAACCATCCTCACACGCCGATCGGAGGCCGCCAGTCAGCCACCAACCTCCCAAAGGGCCCCGAGCCGAGGGAGTGTGGCCGCACCACGAACCAAGGTAGCATGTCGTTCAGCACGTGACTTCTGAATGGCCAAGACCAAAGGGAAAGGTATGGACTCCTATGTTCTGCGCTTTCTATTAGTCAGCAATCCATAACACTCGCGACTGTCGCGGGATCTCGACGGTCGCTCAACCAACCCCTAGAAGTTATCGCCGACAGTCGCCCTCTCCCGACCCGCGATATAGGAGGTCAAGTGTCGGACGGATAGAGGAGACCCGACGATCGCCTGAGTGACAGCATCACCATCAAAAAAGTGACGATCACCCCCGAGCCTCACACGAGCAAAGCAGGCACTCCGCTCGAGAGGAGGAGAACCGAAGTAATGCCGCTCGGGGGAAGATCAACATCATAGCTGGTAGACCAACTAGCGAAGACTCCAACTGAGCC
>JBBMJZ010413102.1:14847498-14860297 GCA_037833815.1 Zingiber zerumbet | reverse complement strand
ATTATTTCTAATATTATGTATAAAAAAGTAAAAAATATTCAACCGCCTACGCACTGCCTAGGCGGTAGGCGGTCACCGACCGCCCCGCCACTGCCTACCTCCATTTACAACACTGTTGGTTCGAATCCTGAAAACAGTCTCTTGTAAAAAAACCAGGGTAAGGCTGCGTACAATGGATCCTTCCCCGGGACCCCGCATAGCGAGAGCTTCGTGCACCGGGCTGCCCTTTTTTTTGTTTTTTTAAAGAAAACTATATTTAATTATTTTTATAACAATATTAAGTTGTTTAATAATAGAGAACTTATATAAAATTAATATATAACTTATTTTTAAATTATACACAATAAATAAATTTATCTAATAATTACTATATATAAATAAAAAAATACCGAAACTATATCGGCATGGCACGATATGATACCGAAACTGTATCATTCCAGTTTGGGACTAAACATCGTTACAGGTTGAAATTTTAAACCTTGATTTAAATTATACCAACTATAACTAGGAGTTGAATGAAATTATTAAGTTAAGTTTTTTTTTTAATTAAAGGATAAGTTGATTGTTCTTCCGCCGTGTTTTGCGCCACCGCGAACGTAAGGCCCGCGCGTGGCATCTGCAGTGATCGCAAGGACAACACGTGGCCTACACGGAGGTCGCGAGGCTAGCACGTGGCCTCCACGAAGGCCCATGCGTGGCATTTGTAGCGACCTCGAGGCCCTACGTGGCCTCCGCGAGGCCATCGTGTAGCCTCCGTGGCAGCAGTGAGGCCATCGCATAGCCTTCGCGGCGGTCGTGATGCCTGCACAACGGCCATGAGGCCCACCCATGGCCTTTGTGGCAGTCGCGAGGCCATTGCGTGGCCTGTACGACGGCCGCGAGGCGATTGCGTGGCCTGTACGACGGTCGCGAGGCGATTGCGTAGCCTACGCAACGGCCGCAAGATGATTGCGTGGCCTGCGCGGAGGCCGCGAGGCCATTGTGTGGCCTGTGTGGCGGCCGCAAGGCCATTGCGTGGTCTGTGCAGCGGGCGCGAGGCCATTGCGTGGCATGCGCGGCGGTCGTGAGGCCCACGCGTGGCCTCCGCAGCGGCCACGAGGCCTAGCGAGGCCTCCGCGACAACCGCGAGGCCCATGCGAGGCCTTTACGAGGCCTCCACGAGGCGCACGCAACGCCTCCACACCGTAGTACCTCAGGCGTGCCGATTTCGATTAGCGAGCAGAATGATATAGTTCGTTGGTATGGGGGCGACATAACATGGTATTTTAAACTTTAGTTTTAGTACTATATTGTGTAGTGTCGATACGGTTTTAGTACTTTTTTTAATATAAAATAAAAAAAAAGGCAACCCGGTGCACAAAGCTCCCGCCATGCAGGGTCCCGGGAAAGGATCCATTATACGCAGTCTTACCCTACTTTTCACAAGAGATTGTTTCCAATTTTTTAATATAAAATATATTACTTAAAAATATTTTTATTAATATTTGATGGCTATAGATGCTTAGTATGGAGTTATATTTGAGATGTTGAATCTTGAATTTAAGTTTTGATAGAGATAATTGATGCTTGTTATTATTGCTAATAATTAAATAGTCTTAAATACTTTTTATCAGTTTAAAATTAAACCAAATTTATATATAAAATAATTTAGTTCAATCATAATAGTATAATTTATAAGATTAGAAATTATATTATAGTTAATTCTTCTTTCTATCTTTCCTTATAATCGGTCTCCACCTCCATCTTTAATGAGGTTTTCTCCCTTAGTCTCTATTTACCCTCGTAGATGGATGAAGGAGAGAAAGAAATTAACAAAGGGAAAAGAATTAATTAGGCAACAATGGCCTCATGGAGGCCTTACGACCTTGCAAAGGCTCGGTAGCCTCGCCTGGCCATGAGGCCGCTACCACCTCGCGGCTTTACCAAGCAACCATCAAATTTACTAGTTAATAAATAGTTATAGTAAGTCGCTAAAGAAAATAGTTATAGTTAAAGTTAGAAAAGAAAGATAAATATGGAATAAAACAAGTCAAAAAAATATTCTAACTTGGCATGACTTGGCGAGTAAGAACCAAATACTCATTCTATCAATCGGTTTATATTATTTTCATTACATTTGAGGTTAAAAGTTATCCCAACTAAGGTAAAAGTACTTTATTAAATATATTTTATAAATTTAGCTAGATTTTATGATTCACAATTCGGTTTAGGACGAAAACAATCTATAATATGACCCCAACTTGACAGCCTTGGTCACTTGGTCAACATACTTGAACCCTTAGGGAAATTTTATAATGATTGTTTCATTTATTCCACTTATGCTTTTAATTCTTCATTTTTTTCCTTCTAATGTTTTTTAAATTGTAAGAGATAATAAACGTTAATTTCACATGCTTCTTGCGATTAACATTTTGTTCCTTAATGACATGCAATTGGAAGTGGCTTAATTAGACAACTAATCATTCATCATTGTCTCATGCCCCTTCATTGCTTGATGCTTTTGGATCATTAGCTCTACCCTTTCCATCAGTTGTGTCCACTGGTGCTTTATGTTTGAAAATTTTGGTGAGGCCTCTTCTTTGATGAATTAAGACTCAGAACATCACATGGGGTCATGAGTGCCTTCTTCTTCTTCTTATTCTTCTACCTTCAATTTTGGTCACTCATTCTTATCATGGCCTTTCTTTTTCACCCAAAATATGTGACATTTAATTTTGATTTCTCTTCATTATCCATCTTTTCTTTTCTATAGCTCTTGTCCTCCCTTTTTCCTCATCTTCAAGTTTGGAATTTTATCACTCTTGAATTTTATCCATTCTTCTTCATTATCTTTCCAGTCATGTTGGCCATTTCACTTGCTTTATCGTCGTTTATATCATCAATTTGGTAATGCTCCTTCTAAGTCAGTGAAGCTACATTATGATAAACAAGCACTTTTAAATCAGAATTCACAAAAAGACAACATATAGAGAGATTGATTGTTACTTTATTAAGAGAAAGCGTGGCTGAATGAAATTATCTCCTCTTTCATAGTTCTAATGATTAACTTACAAATTTGCTAGAAGTTTTCAGGAGGTCCAAGAATTGAATTTGCTCAAGAGTCCAGAATTGAGTATATTCAAAATAAGCTAGGATTTTATACTATTTTCAAACCATCTTCAAAAAAAAAAAAATCATTGAGCATCAAACTTAAGGATGCAAATGTAAAATGACAATGAGTTACAGCGGGGACTATCTTATGGAATAATCATAATAATTTCCCCCTCTTTAATAGTTTTAAACAAACAAAATAGATTAAGAAATACTTACATTACATATAGATACATAGATTTGTTGAAGTGTTTATAAATGCAGTTTTGACTTCTAGTTGCATTTGCACAAGAGTACTGTTGCCGACCACAAAAGCATGGTTTGAGATCTCGTACCATGTTAGGCGGCGAAATGGTCGAAACATATCATTTGGGTAAATCAAAGAAACTCGATACCACTTGTCACTAAGGTTCAAAATGACAAATCGTGTCATAATCTCGATCTTTAAGTGGAAAGATATTGTTCGAGTATCATACTAATGCTCCGATGCATGGTGTAGGAGAAAGGAGATGAAACAAAGGAATAATACACTGCCTGTCTTGAATGGCATTAAATTTTGATAATTTACCGGAATGATATGTTTCGACTATTTCGTCTAACATGGTATAAGATTTAAAACTATGCTCGACACAGACATGGACTCTCCTTCTTATGCTTCATCTCCTTCCTTTTTCAACTCTAATCCATTATTGGCACCATGCATCGAAGCATCGGCACGATATCGAAAGAGTATTGTACCACTTAAAGACTTTAACTTAGCACAGCTTGAGATTTTGAACCTTGCATAAAAGGCACAATTTTCTAGCTAAGATCAAAATCAAGTCAATATATATATGACATCTCAACTTTATACTCATGATTAGGGTTTTATTTTAAATCTCCCCCTCCTTATGTGGATTAAGGTATATTTCTTAACATTTTTTTAATGAAAATATCAGAAAACGAAATGTTTGTACTCATGTCTGACTTGTTATCATTGGCAAACAGCCACATTAAACAAGATCACTAATCAAAGAAATAAATTCACTGACCTGCTCGCATTTCCCAAGGCTTTCTTTATCTCCTTTGTAGCCCTGGAATTGGTTGATATTTTACATCAGAGAGTGACAATAGAGAAGTGAAGAATTTCGACCAATAAAAGAGAGAAGTAAAGATTTAAGGCTGATTGCAGTATCAATGTCAATGACAGTAATATACCTGCAATTGCTCCATTTCTTCTTTTGTTGGACAGAACTTTATCAGATTGTCGACCTGATCCACATCTAAAATAGACTCATCAAGTGCCAGCATCAAAGTCTGTAATGTAACAAGGAGAAGCAAAACTTAATCAAGGAACAAACATTTTTAAGATAACATATAAGAATTCTAAAGCACTATGTATCTTCATGTTAATCTAGAGAGATAAAATCAGTCCCAGATTATGAAACCTAGGCATAGAAAAAGAGCCACAATCTAGTTTCATGTTTTAGAAGCAAAGAAGAAATCCTATTACAAGTTTATAACAATGGTGCATAAACATAATGCAGAACCTGTTTAATTTCATATTTCTGTACTTTAGAAAACAGTGTTCCAGAAGGCCACTGCCTCAAACTTGAAAATCAATGTTTGAGAACTTACCATTAAATCATGTATTGGAACCTTGACTTTTGTAAGCATTATTTCGCAATTATTTGCTCGCTTAAGATCAATCTGTAATAAGTTAAATATAAATCAATAACACCACCTGAATCATGTGAATTACTAAAATTTACATTGGTAAGACTTGTAAATCTCAAAGTTGTGCATTAGAGAAGATTCAGGCATGATATTTGGAGTTTGACTACAATCTCTACCTTTAACGATCTTCTTTGAATATTGATTACCAAGACAGTGGACTAACATTAACATTTGCCTCATTATATGATATTTAATGCGTCCAGAGTAAATCATCTATTTAAGGTTGAATTGTCTTCAATATATCAATGCATCAACTAGCACATTACAGAGATTAGCACCAAAGAAAAGTAAAGGGCATTTTTAATGAACTTGTGATGTAAAAGCATCAAAGTAGAACTTTTAAGTGATTTAATACAAGTAAATTTTTTTAATACAGGATTAAAGTTGCACAATTGGTACTTCCTGATACACATACTAGCAGCATTTGTGCAATAATCTGCCCTTCATTTTGTACTTTATGAAACCTTCATTTTTCAAGACAAACTACCTTAATGAGCTAATATTAATACATAGTAGTCTTAAGTTTCAAAAATGGTAGCTTTTCTAATTACCAAGTCAATAACAATACCATCTTTCCTAATAGTGTAATGAAAACTAAAAGGAAAAGATGGAGAAGATATTATGAGCACACTAAATTAATTTAATGCAAGTTGATAAAGGCAAACAAAGTAACATACAGACAAGTAGATTGCAACTGAATACATGTCAGAAAATCCTTATCTTTTACTGAGAATAATTACTTTTCTACCCCAAGTTATACATTATAAGAAGGCATACTAGATGGATTTTGTTAGATTTTCCACCCACTGAGGCACGAGGTTTTGAGTTTGGCACTGCTGCAGGGAACAAACTCTCAAGTTCGGACATGTCAATCTCTAGAATCCTAAAACAGATAAATAGGAAATATAAAAAAAATAATAGAATCACAATAGATATTTTCACTTGATCATCGAATAGTACTTAGAGAGCTCATCTGATTTTTGTGTCTCAGCCCATAAGCTTCCGGACATTACTCTTGTTACTTTAACCCAATGCAATGGCTTAAGAGATGTCTTTCTTGATGCTGATTGGACTGAGTAAACACTCTTGGAACTTTTGACACGTGTCAAAGTTTTCTTGGCTCCTAATGATAAGCTAGTAAGTGAACTACAAGAAGAATTAGGTGGTGGTGGTACAAACTGAGTGTTATGAGACTGAGAAGCTACCATGATACGGGAAGAAGTAGCAGGAGGTGCATGTGAAAAAGGTTCCAATGTCAAGGAAGAAGATTCATCACATTGCTTTGATTTGAGATGAAGTAATGGTGGTGGAGGTGGTGGCATGATGCTTGTCATTTTAGTTTTCTCCATAGGTGATGTAGGATGAGAAGTTGTTGGGGGTGGATGAGAGGCCAATGTGATGGTTGTCGGCTGAGGAGGTGAGGGCATAGCTGATGGTGGAGGTGAGGGGATGGTTGAATATAGAAGAGGTGATAGGGCAACTAGCTGAGGAGGTGAGACAGCTAAACATGGAGGAGGTGGAGGTGGAGGTGGTGGTGGTGGTGTTGGAATAACCGGTGGTGAAGGAGGTGGGTTGATAGATAAATGGGGAGGAAGTTGAGACGATGGTAGGACATCTAGCTGCGGTGAGGAGATAGCTAGATACAAAGGAGGAGGTGTTGGAATCTGTGGTGGAGGAGGTGAGGAGACAACTAAACATGAAGGTGGAGGGGAGGGGATAACTTGTAGTGGAGGCAAGGGGTTAACTCTTGGTGGAGTTGAAGGGATAATGGAATCTGGAGGAGGCAAAGGTGGAGGTGAGGAGATATCTAAACGTGAAGGCAGAGGAGGTGGAGGAGATGAAATGATAGCAGAGTGAGGACAAGGAAGAGTAGATGAATACTTGTTTAAAGGGTTTCCTAAAGGTTGCAAATGGTTCTCGGATAGATTATTAAGGTTATCGCATATGTTGGGTGATAGGTTTGAACTAGGGGAAGGAAGAGATACATCAACAGAAGTCGATGACGCAGTAGCTGATATCTCTTGAGGTTGCAGTGATAAGAGCGAAAGGGATTTTGAAATTGCCGATGACAGAATTGGAGATTTTCTATGTGGTTCCAATTTTGATGGGGGTTGTGATGGGAGTGGTATTGGAGATAGTGCAAGTGAAACATTGTTAATAGCATGAAGAGATTGTATTGATGGTGATGGTGGTACAGGAGGAATTGTCAAATCTTTTTGCTTAGAGATAGCATAAAACGATAGCTCTAAAGATGGTGGAAGTGGTGGTGCTGGTGGTGAGGGTGATGGCGATGGCGGTTGCAGCAGTGCTGAGTGCACAATTTTTTCAACAGGTTCAGATGATGGTGATTGAGACATTGATGTTTCAGAAGATTCGGATTGTCCAGAAACAGAAATAGAACGTTGTGACAAAGGAAAGGTCAACTTCGCTCTAGCAGTTTCACTTTCAGATACATCACCTTCATTTTTGTCATTAGACTGAAGCTTCTCTGAGATAATTTTACTGTTAGAAGACTGAGGTGGACTATGGGATTCCACTTTTTCTCGGGTAACTTTATCTGACTTCTCTTCTGAGTTTGGTGATACCATCTGTCGGAGAATCTGAAGTGCTGCATCTTCCTTCTCTTCTAGCGAATCCAAGTGGCTGAAGATCTCATGCACTGTAGAAAATGCTTCCACAGGAAGTCCTTTATCCTCAATATCTGCCAATTCTGTAGTTGTAAGTGATGAAGCTACATCCATATCATTAAGAAGAACCTGGAAGCAAGAAAGTACTTGATCAAAATAGAACTAATGGGTAAACTGTGATAACAGCTTTACTACACAAAAGACACCTCAGCTCTGAAATCTTTTGAGAAACGGTCTTTTGCACCCCACAAGATATCAATTTGATCACGATTTAACATTAAGATATTTGACCTGATGAAAGCTGTGTTGAGTACAACAGTAAACATCATTTCTTCTTGTTCCATATCTTTGTCCAAGCTAATGCACTCGATTACAACATCTCCTTGAATGCGGCAACCTATGCCAATTTTTACTAGTTCACACTCTGCCTGCAAACCTTAATACATTAGTACTTAATACAACTTGGACTTAATCTATGCTCCTAAAGGAGTTTCACTATTGTTTGTGTTAACAAGATGAATATCAGACACAATTATAAGTATAGGTAGCTTACAGTTCCATTGACATGATAAAAAAAACTAACATGCAAATGTGATGTATAACTTATAACTTATAAGAATCCCTTTTATACTCCATGGAATTAAGAAATCAAACTAGGACTTATAAGATACTAGAAACTGTTACAAATACACAGTTACATGCTCTAGTTCTCAACAAAAATTACACATGACTAATATGCAAATTTGCAGTAACCTGTTTGTAATGTCGGACCAGTTTGCTCTTCTTTGGAGTTGAAAACAGAACTTTCGTTGTCTTTTCAGAAAGGAAAAGTGGATCTTGTCCATAAATTCGAAATATAGGTCTGCAACCACCTTCTGAATCAAAAATTGGGATCATTCTGAGAATAATACAGTCCAAGGTAAGTGCTCTGTCAAGTGGAGGCCACTCTGAAGCAACACTCCTTGAAACATACTGTAAGTATCTTAGCTGAGAAGGGACAGGATTCAGGGGTGAAAGAAACTGCAGAAGCTCATGAGGGGCCAGCTTGTAGACCATATCCAATGTTCTCTGCTCCCCTGAATACTGCTTTAGGTATATCAAAAGTGCAGCTAACATGAAAGCCAGAACTGGCCATCCTCCTCGCTCACAGTGCATCAGTAAGAGGTTCTGCTGACCTAAACAGAGCCAACTCTCACATGACCTCAAGAAATGGTGGACCATACCCATCTTAAGCAATGGACATCCTTCATAATGTCGAGGGTAATCCATCACAGTCATATCAAACTCAGACAGGATGCTGGCTATTTGGCTTTCAGTCTCTCCATCCCAGAAATTAAAAACCATAAACGAGCCATCTGGAAAATGGCTCCGGCATTGCATCGCGATAGCTTCTATGTATTCTTTATAATCATCTTCCCCCACAACATCAGTTGAGAAGCAGTGATCAAACACTGCAAGAAGAAAATTCTGATTAATATGGAGAAAAGTGTTTGTGCTCTAGTCATGCATCAGCTAGAAAATGCTGCCAAAAGAAATTGCAAACTTTGCTTCAAAATAGCATCAATAATGAGAAAAATTCCAACTACCTGCTTCTATCTGCACTTATAACTTCTAAATGAACCTCTTATAGAAAGAACTATGTATTGCAAAATATATGCATATCTTGTAGGAACTAAATCAGTCTTTGAACTTAACACAAAGTTTTACAAGGTGGAATTTCACCTTAGCTGGACTAGTTAACTTATTCACAACTTCAATTCTCTCGGTTTTCCCCCAATTATAACTGAATAATGCTCTCCTTCCATATTTTATGTGAAGTGGAAAAAACTTGAATATTCACTAACCCCTTTCCTGTGACCTTGCAATAGAATCAGCGTTGCTTGTTTGGGAATCAAAAAAGTCACAAATACATAAGCAGACAAAATTTAGTCTTCTTTTACAAGAAAATAATATGATTAATTTTGTGTTTGTTTAAGATGAAAAGTTCTCAATACATGCTTAGACAATTATATACACTATCCACGAGAAACGATAAAAAATGGAGAACATTGCTGCCACGCTAGTGATTCCGAAACAACAAGTTTCACTTATTCAAGGCGAACAATTGCTTTTAAAAAAAGAGCGGCCATTTCTGCTAAAATAGATTTAAAAACAAAAACACGATCAATGCAGTAACAGTGCACACATAGACAACACATACGGCGACGTCATTTTCTTACCGTAGACCCTCTCGGAGATCTCAAGCAACCCGTCGGGTGGCTTCCTGAAGAAGAACCTCTTGAATAGCGCCATGTCTGGAAACCAACCAAATCAAACCCTAGAAGCCAAGCTGAGAATCACGCGCTCCCCTGGACCAATCAGCAGGTTGCGAAGGAAGTAGCGACTCAGACACCAATTCCACAACTTCGAACGAACCCCACTCTCTGCCGGCGAAAGATTGCCGCAGTTTCAGTTGCCAAAATTGAGAAACAGAGGTCAACTTCGGGGATACACCGATCCGTTGAAGAGATGAAGCAACTATCTGGGAGCTTTGGAGGTCATCACCGCGTGAAGACGTTGGCGCTGTTTGTTCTCGTTTGCTAAATGCCCTCCAGCGTCGCAGGCTGGCGAGATGTTTGCCACGACGGAGGGCCTCGATCGTTGTTGGTGTTCGGTGCAGGGGTAGTCGTGTCATTTGGCGAACTGTTGGACGGCGCTGTGGACGGCTGTCATCGCGCCGCTAGCGGGGCAGCAGAAAACGGTTCGAGTTAGGCGACTGTTGTCTGTTGGACGTGGCTCGTTGGACCGGAGCCGTGGCTCAGATCGTTAAGTCATTCGGAGAACGGTAATTTAATAAGGGGCACGCTCGTATATAATATATATATATATATATATATTTATTTATTTATGTTGATCGATGTGATTGATGGAAGTTTTTAATCGACTATTAAAATCAATTGAAAAGTACGTATAACAGTCAAAAGTTTAATATTTTTTAGTTATGTTTTTTATTTAGAGTAAAAAATTTTATAAATACGTTATAGCTGGGAATCGAATCGTGAATATCTAGATGATAATTTAGATATCCTACCGCGGTACCATAGCTTTGGGGACGATAAGGGGCACGCTCGTGAATGGATTGAAAGGCATACTATACTTTATTATTTATCAAAGGATGTACTTAATTTATTATTTTTTTTCGGTCTATCCCTTAATCATTTCCCTCTTCTCTTTCCTCTATATGATACATATAATTTCTCTTTATCTTTCCTTTCTCGTATGCATGCAATGCATAACGTACGTCAAATATGATTTCATATCAGACTCATAAGGTTAAGGTTTATCTGATTCCTTTGATAAAATTTTAACACCTTTGAAGAAGTCGAAATATACAATGGACAACACCGTTGGACTCCTTGAAGTCTTAGAAATCTACAGGATTTGAAATGGGTCTAATCAGACTTGTTTAGGTACATCAGTGGATTTTGGTCAAAATCCACTGATTAATCTAGAGACCTCAGATTGCAATCATTTCAGGTCTTGTGAATTTTTAAGACTGTAAGGAGTTCAACGGTGTTGTTCATTACATATTTCGATTTCTCCGGAGGTGTTAAAATTTTATTTAAAAAACAGCTAAAATATATAAGTCCATTCATATCATGCCGATGGGGTTACGATTTGATTAATTTTTTGATAAAATTTTAATACCTCTAGAGAAGTCGAAATATACAATGGACAATACTCTTGGACTGTTTGCAGCCTTAGAAATCCACATGATCTGAAATGGATCCAATTGGACCCGTCTAGGTTGATTAGTGAGTTTTGATGAAAATGCACTAATTGATCTATAGACCTCAAACTGCAACCATTTCAAGTCATGTAGATTTCTAAAGCTTCAAGGAGTCCAACAGTACTGTCTATTATATATTTTGTTTTTTTTGAGAGGTGTTAAAATTGCTGGAACCCCAAGGGTGGTTTTAATGTGATCAACAAAGTTAGGTTAGGTCATGTTATGCTTAACCTTGTGTCTAAGTATGCAGGAACTTAGGAGCACATGGTGTCGAACAAAAGACGCAGCTAGCGAGAAGGACGGCACGGGAGAGAGCCGACGGGCTCGGTGTGTCTGAGGCATGAGGTGCTGCGGAAGAGTACGCGGGCGGACGAGAAGGAGATGCGCGGTGTTTCCGAGGGATGAGAAGCCAGAGCAGAAGGTTGCTCAAGAAGGTCAAAAATTAGGTTAGGATGAGCCCTATTCCGGATGGCCAAAATCACCCAAGCGAGTGGAGCCAGAGCAGAAGACCCGGACCAAGCGAGCTAAATCGGAGCAGAAGACCCAGACCAAGGCGAGCTAAATCGGAGAAGAAGACCCAAACCAAAAAAGTCAACAAGTGATGACTTTGAGGGTCCAGGCGCCCGAAACCTAAAGTTTATCACATTCAATGTGGACATTGACCGACGCATCGGGGATAAAATTCTATCCCACTCCAGGCACCTGGAACCCTTCCAGACGCCCCAACCAAGGCTATAAATATATCCTTAGTCTAGAAGCTTTAGAACAACAAGCATTTCTGCATACAACACTTGTTTGAGCTTTAGTTTCCATTTAGCTTCATCTTTCTATACTTTATTTCTGTAAAGAGGCTTCTCTGCCTGAAGGATATTGTTAGTGCATTATTTCCTTGGATTAACAACCTCCCCGATTGTAACCAAGTAAAACTGTGAGCCTCGTCCTTTTTTGTTTATCTTTTTATTTTCATTCTATGCTAGTGTTCTTTTAAAGTCCAAAAAGGGTATTTGTTTTTATCTGTGCAGGGATATTCAACCTCCCTTCTAGTCGGCCAACCGGGACCAACAAGTGGTATTAAAGCCAAGGACTCTTCAGGAGGACCAACCGCCGAACGAAGCACATTAGATGGTTGGATCAAGCATTCACCCACCAAAGTTTGAGGGGGACTTCGTCAACTAGAAAAAGAAGATCGAGGTATTTTTCAAGACTAATTTTGATTTATTTTTTATAATGGAAGTTGGTTTTTCAGCACCCGAAGGTAAAGATAAATACCACTAGACGAGGAAGGTGATAGGACCTTTGCGTTCGACTAGAGGGGGGGTGAATAGCCTTTCTTCGATTTTTCACGTACAACTTGTTAGCAAAAGCAAATAGAGAGCGATGAAAGACAAGAAAACAATGCTAACTCCTTGGTTTACTTGGTCTCCACTTCCTTGAGGTGACTAATCCAAGGCACACACCCACACGATCAAGCTCCAATATGAACTTTCCTTCTCGTTATCACAAACGAAGGCGGAGAAACCTTTACAAGGTTGCCTCTTCCTCTTACAAGATGAGATCTAGGCTTAGGAGGAAGAGACTCAAAATCTTTTACTTTGAA
>JBBMJZ010413102.1:14696847-14714746 GCA_037833815.1 Zingiber zerumbet | reverse complement strand
CATTTCTTCCTTTCTTTGACTCTCTTCCAATCTTGAAATCCTTCACGAGTAAATGTAACATACGTCGAGGAACATTTGTCGAAAAGATAACATGGAAAACAAAATGCACTATTTTTGGCTTTTGAGTACTCTAACCATGGGAATTGTGCAAACCAGCCATACTGAAAATGTCGATTTTGATTTGAATATGTAATAGGTGGATACTTACTCAATTTAGGTTGACATGGCCCCATTTTGATATAATTCTTTCTAATATCATCACGCATATCTACGGGATGCGACCATATTGGCAAACGTAATCCGGGATCACGTTCCAAGTAAGGAGCATTAATCGTTGATGGAATATCAACTTTCTCAACTTCAATTTTTGGAGATTCTTGAAAAGGAGATGGGGCATCATCAACATTCATTGAAGAATTAATTGCACTTGTTTGACCATAATTTGCTTTGTTGTAAAATTGATGAAGAGTTAACCATGATTTTGTTCGCTTGGGGATATGTTCACTTGGCATTGTAATCAATAACCTATATACATATTCATTAATAAAATAACTAAACACAACCAATGGTCAATGAGTTAGAAAATTAAAAATTAAGAATCTGAGTTTTATACAGACTTACACTGTTAGATGTGTGATCAAGTGGAGCAAAAACTCGCTGACTCGCTGTTAACCATTGCAGAAAAGAATCTCCATCCTCCACCCTTCAAGGAAAGATCCAAAGGCAAGGAGCAAAAAGTGGAGCAAAAATTTTCTATAGCAAGAGGCAGACCCATTGCCACGAGGTGAAGTGAGAAATAGGAAGGAGAAAGGGGGAAAAAAAGTTAAATAGAATAACATATGCCCTAATGGGCTTTGCATCGAGGTAGCCTGGGCTAAAGCCTAGGCTAACCCCCTTATATGTTTCGCCCCTAGCTACCTCTATAGACATCAATTCCAAGTGATACAATGATTGATGATGAACCTAAAGATAAGCAAATTAAAGTCGATGTCCAACGAATGTTTAAGTGCATAGAGAAGAAATGAGTGAAATAGTCACATGGTAGTAAGGTCTCTAATGTTAATAGGGAAAATGGATGAATATATCTTCATCTTTGAGTTGGATGGAGCTAACGACGATGAGAGTCCATTCGCCACCAAAGAAATAAGTGTAAATATGATCCAAGGTGATGTCAAAATAAGGGCCTGGAAAAGGTAAACTAGGACATGAAAAACAATAGAATGTGGAGGTTGAGGTATGCAACTCGAGTCAGTTCTGAATCAGGTCATGTCAAGTGTAAAGATGATAACAATACCTCTAACTCTAGATGTAAATGTAAAGTCGTCTAACTTAGCCAAGTTATTATAAAACTCGACACAACGATCGAGGTTTACTACTTGGTTGTAGTAAGCAAGTGTGAACAGATTATAATAGGTATGATCTCTAGTATGCCCACACAATGATAACTGAAAATTTTTTTACTCAAGTATCTAGTATGCATGGAAATATAGGTGTACGTGCTCATGCCTAATCAAGTTTAATAAGCAAGAAATAATATGCATAATACAGAATAAACTTGAAATGATTAATCAAAAAACATGTTACCTAGGCATGATGAATGAGAAGAGGGATTGAGCTCGAGACAAGGGTCAAAGAGGGGTTCGAAATACACTTGAAATCATGATTTTGGGGGGAAGAAAATAGTTTTGGAACGAATCTTTGATGGTGGTTCGCAGTCACCTATATAAAGGCTACTTGAGCGATCTTAGGGCTCCCCGATCAACCCATATGTCTAATCAGGTCATCCGTTTGAGGCCATGCGAGCAATTGTATATGCTTCATGGGCGATTGTGTACCTAATTTTTATCGTCGTAATAAATGTGACTTTTCATATTTAGGCGACCGTGTAAGGATACAGTTGATCGTATTCCAATGTTTTACCTACCTTGGTCAACACGGTTTGAATTTGAGGTGGTTGATTGTCGATTGCCTACACTGTCCAGGTGACCGAAAAGTCAAGATTGTTGACTTTTGGATAAATAATATTTCTAACTAAGTTTTCAATTCTACCTTAAGTTCATATGCTAGATCTCCAAAAATAATTTAGCACTTAGTTGAAAAGTAATGAAAACATGAAAATTACAATTATGAAAATATTTATGCTTTTATCAAAAAAGTAAAATTTTAAAACTATTTTCAAAATGTCCAACTTTGATTTTGGGCTTAGCTACCTACAAGATAGAAGTTGTCAATCGGTTGGTCAAGTTGGATAAAAGTTTTCAATTTAATTATATGAAAATTAAGCGGTTAACATGTAGAAATTATCTAATTTGATCATTGTAAATTTTTTTAACTCTTTGTTTAATGCATTGATATAAGTATCTTACATCAAATGTGATAACCCTAAGCATCTCATGTCTTTCTATGTTTTTCAAACAAACAAATTATTCCTTAGGTGTTTGTTAGATGTTGGTT
Organism: Zingiber zerumbet; assembly: GCA_037833815.1. Taxonomy (NCBI): domain Eukaryota; kingdom Viridiplantae; phylum Streptophyta; class Magnoliopsida; order Zingiberales; family Zingiberaceae; genus Zingiber; species Zingiber zerumbet. Next base: position 14,712,292 of record JBBMJZ010413102.1, on the reverse strand, counting down.
GCCTAGATTTATAGGTACATATAGTTTACAATAGGGCTAAGTCCGTTTTGCTATATATATATATATAATTTGAAAGAAATTAATTTTGAAATCATATTTTTAAAAGCAAAGAAAATATAAGTACGATTTGAGTCAATCCTAGTCTAAAAGATTCAAGAGTTAGCTCCTCCTAAGTTGGAGCTCTAATGGACTTTAGTTTAGTAGTTGAGTTTACATGGCAAGTATTAGCAATAATCACACGTATATGTTGTTTAGGTACCCAATAACATTTATTTTTCTACTTGATTAACCAAGTATGATTTGAGAAACCAAGCAATCTTACTTTTATATTTCTTTTGATTAAGGTAATGTAGGAAACATGATTTTTGATTTGAGCTAAACCTAAGTCCGGTCTATTCAGAATACAATCAAAGTTCCACATTGAAAATACATGAAAAGATCATAGATTTATAAGATGAAGATCTCCACTGGTATAAAGTCTTTTAGATATAGCTCAAAAAAAAAACTATGAGGGTTTAGGTCTAAAGTGGACAATATCATGTCATTGTGGAGATATCTAAATTCCTTTTGGTTATAACATCGTCTTATTGTATGCAGCTCGTCTGGTTCCAAGCTTCATGTTTAAGTACTTAGATGTAAACGTGCTCAACGTGGACTTTAACTCGCTAACTTAATTTTTTAAATTAGAATTCTCTTTCTCAAATTTTGATACTTGAGTTAAGGTTCCAACACGACTAACCTGAGTCAATGAATCCAAGTTAATTCTTTCCTTAAGGTCTTTAATCTCCTTAAGTAGAGGCTTAACCTTAGACTTGTATTTAGCTTGGTCTTGGTCAAATATGAAATAGTAGTATATCATTTTTCAGTAAGTATTACCTCATCAACTAACTTGTTTGAGTCACTGGTTTGACTTGAGTCTAACGCTGAATTGTAGTCTGACTCAGACTTTGAACTCGATGCCTCTTTGATTGCTGTCAATGCTAATAGGTTAACTTAGTCTGCGTCAGATTCAAATTCTGATAATGATTTGTCTGAAGTTGCTTTTAAGGTCTTCTTCTTCTTTTTCTTTATCTTTTCAGGTTCTTTCTCCCTTCTTCTAATAGAGGACAGTCGATTTTAAAGTAACATTTCTTCCTGCATTTAAAGCACCGAACGTTTATCAGATCTTTCTTCGAGATTTCCTTTTTCATGAATCTCTAGAAGAACTTTCGTCAAATCATTTGTTTAACCAAGTGTGTGACTTCTGAAAAGAGGCCATCTTTGTCAATTGTTGATCTGGACTCAAATTCTATCTCAATCTCTTCTTTAGGTTTAGATTTTTGTCTTGGATTTTCCTACCATCAAAGTTATACCCTTCTTTTTATGATCAAAATTAGTTTGTTCGTTATGTTTAAAATCATAAAAGAATTTATTTAGTTTTATAATTGACAAGTCATTGGATACTTTATAATCATCAACCATTGATGTCCAAAATGTGGTCCTTGGAAATACCTTAAGTGCATACATAATCAAGTCGTGGTTTTTTACTTGTTCACCGATTACGTGGATGTCATTTAAGATTTCTTTAAAGCAACTGTGCAATTGATTTACTGATTCATTCTCTATAAGTTAGTTACTTTGGAGTTGATTTAGTAGCAAATCCTTTTTAGTAGTTTGTGAGTCTACTAAATCTTTATGCAACTCGATTAGGTTTTTCCAGATACTTAGCGTTATTAAACGGTCCAACTTTACTCAGTTATTTTTTAGTTAGTCGACATTACCGTGTAGTTGTGGTTCTAGAATTGGCTTGAATCTTTCTTTTATTGTCACTTGTTCAGTTGTTGAAGTCAACTAGGTTGATATTTGGATCTGTAGGTAGTTTAAAGTCTACCTTTATTATGAGATGGTTCTCTATATCATTCATGTGATAATATTCCATTCTCCCTTTTCAATAGGCGAAGTTGTTGCCATTGAAGAGGGAATGGCAGGTTGTGTTGAATTCTTCCTGCAAAGATATTTTTTTCAAGATTCTTGCAAACCTTGCGTTAGTTGCACAATAATATATCACATAAATTTATTTAAATTGTATTAAGATCTGAGACAAAATTTGAGTTTGGTTTGGGTTTGATATAGTTTTAACTAGGGTTTGGATTTGGTTTGAGCTAGACTCGGATTGTTAATTGATTTGTATTGATTTGTTTTGTCTCAAAGCACAAAGCTTGTCCTATTTTAGATTCAGGTTTTGTTTTAGACTAATTGAGCAAGAGTTTTCTAAATTAGTTTGCAGATAGTGGCAAGATACAGGAGCCTTTTTGATCGGAACAACGACCATTTCCTACAATAAAACTAACTTAAGAATCTAGCGTTAAATCAACTTTAATATAACACCTTGATTTAACTAGTTTAGAGGGAGATGAGTTAACTTTTTATAGTTCCACTTGATTAGATGCACTGAATAGGGTACTCCTTGCCCAACCTATACATGCACCAAATCAATTTTTCTACTTAGTATCAGCTCAACCCGCTCTGATGTTAAATTGTAAGATTAAACTCAACGCTAGAGGAGGGTGAATAGCGTTATGAATTTTATGAATTGAAATAATTTGTTAAAACAATCAAATCAACAGAGTAGCACAAAGGAAATAATTTCACTAATACAAATTTGATCAAGTAAAATAAGATAATCTAAGCAGGCAAGACTAGTTCAATAGTTTACCGGATAGAGTATAAATGGACACGCAAGACAATTAAAATAAAGTAATTCTTATTTCTTAAAAGGTGAAGAAACCTTATTAAAAAAACATTCAAAAATTAACCATAATTTAAAAACAAATATGGTTACACAAAAAGAATAAAAGGATTACATTAGGGGTTGCAGCATGTTGTGGCACAGAAAACTTGAGAGCACTAGAGCATGAGAATGAATAAGAGATTGAGTGAATTGGTGATTTGCAAACTCTACCTTGAGACCCTTTACATAACCCACTTTTGTTGCTAACGTGGCAAATCCTGGTCGACTGGAGTCTCCCCGTCGCCTGAATCCTACTGACGCGATTGCAACTTTTATCCATTAGATAACATGAATTGCGCTCTCCAGTCAACTAGAAGCCCTCCAGTCACGTGGAGAAGAATCAAAATTGATCTTGACCTGACTCGCCCAAATCGCTGGATATCATCATTTCTCAATCACCTAGAAGCTACTCCTTGCCCATATGCTTCAATCGCTCCGACCCTAATATGGTTGCCTGAACCCTTTAATTTTCCTCATTGAGAGTTATCACCAGTCAGTCGCCCCAAACTCCCTCCAGTCGTCTGGAATCGTTGAACATTGCTTCCCTGCAATTACTACGCGTAATGATTATGATAGAAAATGTAAAGTTATTTTCACTTACTTTGAGTCTAGATGATTAACCCCTAGTTGACTCATCTATACTAAGGTGTCAAACTACAGCTTCTAGTTGATTCTACCTGAACTTGTTTGTCAAGTTTCAACTCTCTACTTACTCCACTAAGACTTGTTCGTCAAGCATCAACTCCCAGTTTACTCCACTTGGTCTTGTTTGTCAAATGTTAGCTCCCAACTTATTCCACTTCGACTTATCTGTCAAGCTTTCAGCTCCCAGATGACTCTACTTGGACTTGATTCATTTAGTTTCTCAACTAGGATTTTCGTGCTTGGTTTCCAACAAAGTCTTAGATCTTGTCTAACTTTCAATATAAGACTTCATATGCCTAACTCTATTAAGACTTAGTCACTGCCAAATTCTCAACTAGGATTTCACCGTTGGTTAAGTAATCTAGTTCTATACCCTTGACACAACTTATTAAATTATAAATCTAATTTTAATTTTAGTCCTACATTAAAATTCTAAATTAAAAATGATGCATTCATCACCAATAATATATTCCAACAATTTAGTGACTATGTTATTGAAACCGATGATATTGACTGTATGTCTGCATCTACCTAGCCCGTATACATTAATCTTGGAAATCTAATAGTGTCTTCTGGGTCAGATTTGAGTGATGATATTGAGTAAATTCAAAGGAAAACTCAATTCACTCTCCAAAGCTTAATATTTTATTTTATTTTAATGCTCCTTGGAATTTTGAGCCTATAAAAATGTCCTCACTGTTTGAAAGTTTATTATTTTAGTAAATGTTAAAATATTTAATGAAATAATAACATGGTAATTTTTATCTCTTATAAAATGTTGTTGTGTAATAGCCAATTATCATTGAGCTAAACAGTTTAACAGTTAAGAATTAAAGATAAAAAGATAAAGACTTTTGATTAATAAACTTCTATATACATCTTCATATGTCCAAGTAAAATAACATCATGCAATTGTCATACACTTGTATATATTCATCATATATCCAAAATATTTTTTTTTTAAAAAAAAATAAATAAATAGGAATCCGAGTAGATGTAATATATAATTGAGTTCGAATAAATCAAATAGATTCATTGAATTCATATCTTGGCATGACTTAATAAAGGTTAAACATGCTAAGCCTAACCAAGTCCACGAGTCAAGCTAGATAGAAATAACACACCTGCAAACCAACTCAAGCATGACCTATATTATATTAACAAGTCTGTCGGGCAAAATATAGCCCTTGTGCTAAGCTTAATCTACAAATTATAAAAACAAAAAATAATTTAAGAAATAAAAAATATATATACATTAATTTTTATATTTATTTATCCTATTTTTTATTTTTTTTAAAAAAAAATCATGCCATCACAAATCATGTCATGCCAGGCCAGATTTGGCACGACGCCTAAATAAGCCGATCAAGCCCAAATATATCTAACCCGGTCAATCTACCGTGTCATTGTACACAAAAAGATAGATTCGGAATAAATTTATACCTTGGACATACACTCGCAATTTTATTACAATGAATATTTTGTTTCATAATAATGATCGGTGATGCCAGTCACTTTAGTTTTCTGGCTCTCATGGTTCTGGCCTTCTCAATCCTTGTCGGAGTTAAAGTCGGCCACCAAAAGTGAATATTTGAAAATAAATGTCAGCAAACCAAGTTTCTTTAGTTACGGGGCAAAGCGGCTTTTGAAGCACTAAAAATCCCATATTTCGGTGTTACGGGAGAGTAACTGGACTTGTCGGGGGCAGAATCATCTCCTAGATTTTGATCACTGGCAGCACCAGCAGGCTTTTTAGAGAGAAAATTCCCGAATACTGGTGTTACAGTTCTTTGTTTTTCAAGTTTCTCATCTGAGTTTCTATGTTGACTATGGGGGGTAGCTTTCTGAGTAGTAAAATTTCCATAGTTTGGTCTATGAGACCCACCATCACTAGGTTTACTCGTGTTCCCACCTCCAAATCTATGGTGATCACCAGAATCAGGAGATTTAGTAGTTCTCAAATTCCCAAACATTGGTGTTACACTTGTTTGCTTTTGAAGTTTCTCATCTGAGTTTCTATGTTGACTATGGGGGGCAGCTTTCTGAGTAGTAAAATTACCATAGTTTGGTGGTCTATGAGAATCACCATCACGGGGTTTACTCATATTCACGCCAAATCTATAGTGATCACCAGAATCAGGAGCTTTCGTAGCTCTCAAAGGTCCTTGATTTGGATCAAACTGATGCACTTGACCTCTTCTTATTGGCTCTTGCTGCACCTTAACATCATATCTTGGTGCTCTTGGATAAGGTGCTGCATTACTTCTGTTCATCACATTCTGATGCTGAAACTGATCCATCACTTCAGTTCGTCTGGCATATCGATTATTTTCAGCAACAGAGGGCTCCTTGGACATACCTAAAGCAAATCTGGAAGAGCCTTGTCCTGTCCCTTGTGCTGTAAAACCACTAGCACCAGGAGGAATAGGATCCTTTTGATGAAAAACGCCACTGGTATTCTTTTGTATTGAATGAGAATGAGAAGTTGCATTATTCATATTAATGGTTTCTGCTAGAGCTTCATCCTGTGTCTCCGGAGGGGAATCAATAGTCTCCCACTCTTCTTCGCTTAGGACTGCCTCTCCATCTTGGCTTGCATTGCTAGCTACTGCATCCACAACCTTGCTGAGTTTCTTTCCAGATTTCTTTGTACAAAACCTCATGTGTCTAACTATCACGTATGCTTGCCCAGAAACCACATGTGGACCACTTTCTACATTTGCAACGTCTTCTATCTGGTTTGGAGAATATCCAACGAGGTTACTAAGTAATGATCATCAATGGAATTAATATTTAACCAAAAACATGGGATAAAAAAATGAATCGTCGCTTAGTTCTCAGATTGCTTCAATGGGTTAGTAGAAAACATCAAAAATAGAGCACTCACCAGAGGTAAAAGCCGTGATATGAGCTCATCCAAATCTTCCCCTTCTTTGCCTGTTGAGACAGCTGTGCACTGTTGCCAAAAAAAAAACATCAGAACAATTGCATGAAATACACAGCTAGAAGTATAATAAGTCTCATACATCTCTTTTGACCTGCCCAAACTGGAAATCGTGTCCTTATTTGGTTTCAGATCTGGTTCAAGTAGAAAAGTCTTTGTACTCATTATTAGATTAAGGCCAGAATTAATTGGGCGGAAATATAGGAGGGAAGAGAAAGAGAGAGGGAAAGTATGGGAAAATATATTGCAGATGGAGCATGAATCATTCATTTACATTTTTTGTGAACCCATTGATCTTTTCTACTTGGAAAGGGATGGCATCTAAAGGTGTTTACAGATCAGACGGGCTTTTTAGCTCAAATCCAATGCTGAACTTTTCATATTTTTTGTCTTGAAACGAAGACTTACCCCTGTGATAATTCTATCTTACATTTTCCATGGTTGCCAAAAAAAGTAGGAACCATTCTAACTAGGTATGGATACAGGCACAGTTGCACCAGGAAAATGTGAGCATCTGTTCGTTTAATTTAAAGTTTCCACAATATAACATTTTCAAGTACTGCAATTGCATCTTATAAACTTGGTATAGTAGGATTGATTTTGAGTGAAATTCTGATTCATGTCTGTTGAATTTAGCTTGAAGGCTATACATGTGCAATGAGCTGGCATCAGGTCAGGTTTTGAAGCCAAAAAATAATTTCATCTGAGGCCAGAGATAAACCTGAGAACCAACTGAACAGGTCAAGTTCTCAAGTTTCTTAAATGGCCTATCAAATTGAAAATGGGTCACTGTTCCATACATATTGAACACATTCTAGATAGCTTCATGGCAACTTTTAGTATTCCAATCAAGATTTAAGCAGATATGGTTAAGATGAAGTCATGTCATGGACCCTAACTGGAAAGCCATCCAAAATCGATGCCAAACAAAAAAATCCAAGTTTTCTTTCAGGTTGTGCGGATTTTTTAGTCTTATTGATTCTGAATCGTAGCAACCCTCAACTCTTTCAAAAGAGAGCTTTTTATAAAAGCTCAACTAACAACATTGTTTATCCATGTAAACTAGGTTAAACATTTATCTAATCGGTGAAGCTTATATTATTTTCTTATTTTTAACATATTATGAATAATTTAAAATTATAAAAATTTACAAATTACTATATATATTTATGTATTTGAATAAAAAATATAAATAAATTTCCAATTAAATTTTACATGAGTTAATAAATAAATTTATTCATAAATTTGTTTAAAATCTCGACCCGTACCGAGGTTTCAGCCCCAGATTAGAACGATACTGTTTCGATATCGTGCCGTTATAGTTTCAGTATTTTTTTAATTTATATATAGTAATTATTAGATAAATATATTTATTATGTATACTTTTAAAAAAAAACTATATATTGATTTTATATAAGTTCTCAATTATTGAGCAATTTAATATTCTTAGAAAAATAATTAAATATAGTTTTCTTTAAAAAAAATTGTTCTATCAATAATTCGAATTGAAATTAATATATTTATCATACTAATACCAAAAGGAGTGGCGTGAATCAGATGAAAGCATTAATTCTTACAACATTCTGCTTAGATCAACTCCATAGTTCTACAAAGATGCTACTTTATATATAATAATTATATACATTAACTATTTATTCATTTAATTAATTATTAATTTAAATAATATATATTTAAAATAGTGAAAAAATCAGAATATTAGTAAAACAGTACAAAAATACAAAATAATAAAAAAAATATCAAAATATAAATCTTATTTATTAGAATTTTTTAAAGAATTTTTAAATAAAATTTAAAATAGAAAAAAATCAGAATATCAACTAATAAAATTTATTAATTTTAAATATATTTTTTTATATTTTTTATTGGGATAATTTAATTAGAGTTATGAAAGCTTATTTGAAGCCATCCGACGCCGCCTGAGGCATCTAGTGACGCTTCCAGCGCACAGTACTTTTACAAAGAGTGTTCGTGTCGTGGTTCCTTATGTCGTACATCTGTCGTGATTCCTTCTGTCGCGTGATGTGTGAAGCATGCTCGATTCCTTATGTCACTTGATGCACCGTGCACGTGAAATTGTCACGCATGCTGTACCGATTTCACTCCCATGTCCACGGTAAAAATTGTCCATACCGCCCGGCACGGAACACTATTTCAATCGTTGGAACATTCAACCCTACTCTTGATCACTTATTTCATACTGCCCATGCTACTTAATTTATGACTCCCAACAAGCTCAAAGAAGTTCCACTGTCATAGTCCCTAAAAAAAAGGCATTCCGGTGCATGAAACTCCCTCTATGCGAGGTCCCGGGAAAGGATCCATTGTACATAGTCTTACCCGGCTTTTTGCAAGAGGTTGTTTCCAAGATTCGAACCCATGATTATTCCAAGCATCTCTAGTGCAGAGATCAATTGATCATCTTAGCTAGCAACCTCATTTACTCGGACCAATTATTCTTCTGGACTCAAGGGCCATTAAGCATATTTGTAGTAATGCAATCACTTATGGGTCCCACTCATCTCTTAAGAGCATTAATGATATTACTCTTTTATATATGTTTTGTTTGACTATAGCATTTTATATTCATGAGTTCCCATTGAGTTTGCTGTCTATTAGCAAACTTACTAAATCTTTGAATTGTTTTGTCATATTTGGTGCCACTTTTGTTTATATTCAAGATTTGAGGATCGATCAGTTGATTAGCATAAGAACAAGTCTCATGGAATTTGTCTGCACGTTCATTAGTTCTTTTGACTGCATCCTCTCCTCTTCAGATTTATAGTTGTGTTGGTCACCTGGTCGTTAACACTAGAAGTTAATGGTTCCTAGTGTTTGCTGTCTTCAATCTTTTGATTGTGAGTTGTGTCAATTACATAAACATGTTAGGTCATCTTTTCCAGGGAGTGTCCATAAAGGTATTTCTACACCTTTGCTTTGCTACATCTAGATGTTTGGAATCCTAGTAGTGCAAGTTCAACTTTTGGTTTCAAATATTCTATAACCTTTTTCAATTTTCGCTGATGACTAGTCTCAAATAGCATGGCATTTCTTAAAGAAAAATTGATCTGAACTATTTTCTATACTTTTGCTCTTTTTGTGTCGAAGTCTACAACCAATTTAACATCTATCAAAGTTTTAAATAGAATAATACTGAGGAATACTTTTCTCACTCATTCTAATCATTCCAGTCAAACAATGGTATCCTTCATCAATCTCCATGTCCATATACGGCTCATCTGAATGGTGTAGCAAAATGAAAAGGCAAGCACCTAGTTAAGACAACAAAACATTCTCTGGGTAGAATCTCTATACATGCATGTTCCCTGTCCTTTTAAGCCATTTGGGGCTCTCTTTAATACTTGTTATCTTACTAATTGTATATTATCCTCCACTCTCCATGGTTAAATTCTCTATACTACTCTTTCTGCATGAGGCTATGTGCTCTATTTCACTAATGGTATTTGGTTGCACCTGTTTAGAGCCTTTATCTGATGTAATTTTCTTTGAGATTTCTCTCTTCTTTTCTTCCACACCATCTTCATCAACTGATGCGGAGGGTATTCTTCCTATCCCTGCACCGTTATCATGTTCATCTCCTATAGATATTCTTGTGACTTAAGTTGCCAAACTCTTTCATCTAGAGCACCTACTTTATGGGTGTATAACCAAAGGTGACACCATGAAAATGCTCTAGTGCCTCCTTTAGACACTATCCCCACGCCGCCGTTCTCCGTTGATTTGGATTTCCCATCGCTGTTAAAGATACTAAAAAAAACTCTACTTCGCATGGCTTATTAGCATATGAACTTCCTTTGTCTGTAAAATCAAGTGCAAAGGGAGAATATAGAGCCATGTCTTATTAGCATATAAACTCATTTAGTAAAAGAGTTATGATTGAGCTAGGATTTACTCCTATAGAGCCAACAAAGCTTTAGTGTGATCAAACTCATAGTCTATGAGGACAAAGCATATAAATTGATTATCACTTCATCAGAAAGAGTGTAATGTAATGGGATCTTCACTTCCTTTGTTTGTCAGTTAGCATATTTGCTTACTAAACCATAAAAGAGGCTAGGATTCACTTCCTATGTTTGTCATTTGTCACATATATTTAAACCGACTTAAGGAAAAGCGTTGGGACAGATGTGTAAATCATAAGGGTGTGTTTGTAATACCACAGTCTATCAATAATATTTGTAAAAGATAATGGGCAACTACCTAATCTTATTCATTTTGGAGAATAATCATTAAATAAGCCTTCACGTAAGCCTTCAACAGAAATATATATTTTAAAGGTATCATAACACAAACATTGAACATCAATTCCAGTAAGCAAGGTTAAGGCCAGCAATAAAAAATCTAAAATGTGAGTCAAGTATTGCCACTTGATGATTAAAGAAAAAAAATAAGGTGTTGAAAATGGTCATTTTCCAGAATCCATAAATCTGTCTAGCTAGTCATGATAATCAGTAATGAATGACTGAGGTCAAGCTTTTTGATGTGGTATACGAAGAAATAAGAAATACCTCAAATCAGATAACAGCGGGGGCCTAGCATGTGTGTGTGTGTGTGTGTGTTGGGGTATATAATAGTAAACGGCTGAACTAAATTGTAGAACACGAAGTGAGCGCGCTAAATTAAAATTGGATTCAAACTAAATCCCACGAGTAGGCGCAGAGATAAAGATTACGTTGGTTCAAACCGGGATTGATTTGGAGTTGATTTAGTAAAGTTAGCTGAATCAAGTTTAAGGTTTAAACGTATTCTTTCATTTAAAATGAATTAGGGTATTTTTGAGAAAACCTTCTCTTTTCTTTTTTCGCCCTTTTCTCCCTACGCACGTTGCAGCCCCTGCTGTGTCTTCGTCCATCCCTCTCTTTTATTTTTCCCTTCCTCTTCTTCCCCATTTTCTTCTTCTTCTCTTCTCTTCTCTTCTCCAACGGTAGTAAACTTGTAGTTCTTTCATCTCCTCTTCTCAAGCACAAGAGAGCTCTTTTCTTCTCCTTTCTCTTCTCCAACAAAGGAAAAACACAACATCAGCTATTGCCCTCTTCTAGCAACAAGAGCAGCCTCACATCTTCTTTCTCTTCTCGTGTTTTATAAGGTTTTGCTAGCACCGCAAGAATACCCCTATTTTTCCTTGCCTTGGTCTCTTTGTGTCGTTGTCGGACTCATCGAAGCTAGTCAAGATTGCTAACGAAGAAGGCAAAACCCTCCTCGTTTGCTTCTTACTCCCTGTCTTCTCCTCTGTTTTTCTCAAAAGCAACGGTCTTCATTTTATTTTTCCAACAAGCAGCCCTTTACAAGCAACTCTTTTTTCCCCTTTGTCCAACCACAGCAACAACAACAAGAGGAATAAATTGTTCCTTTCTTCTTTCATGTTTCACTAATTGAAGGAGTTGTAAAGTATAAACTTTATGTTATTAGGTTGTTAGTTAGGATAGTTATTTAGATAGGAATAGAGGTCTCATAAGTAGGAATCTTAAATATTATGAGGAAGTAAGATAACAAATGATCCTTTGACTTTGAGTCATACATACGCTTTGGAGATCGAAGCATCGTTGTTTCAACCTATTTTGTGTTGTATTAATTTTTTTAATTTAGTGAATTCACCCCTTCGCCCCATGGAAAATCATGCCTATGCGATTGGATAAGAGAGATGCTGAAAATTAATTGTAATTTCTCAATTATATACTTGCGATGCAGAATACATGAATACACGTAAATTGTATAAGAATAAATACTACACTTAATCTTAGCCAAAAGACCACCCATAAATTAAGTAAGGGTGTGTCATACCTATGCAATAGTGCAATGCAAGAATGACGCTAGCTATTGTACACACATGTTGCGTGTATAATATAATACATGAATACATATAAATTTTATAAGAACAAATAATACACTTAATCTTAGTCAAAAGACCGCCCATAAATTGGGTAAGTGTGCGTCAGACTCATGCAATAGTGCAATGCAAGGGTAACGACAAGCTATTATAATGGACTCACCCTTTAAAAAAAATAATTTAATATATCATACTTAATCTTAGCCAAAAAGTTGAGAAAAGTATGTTACTAAAAAAAAACCGGACCAAGGTATTTATAAAAACTTTTATGTTCGCAGTGTTGTCAATTTTAAGATGTGAGACTAAAGAGACTCTAAATTCCTAATTGATTAATGAGAAAAATTTTCAATAATGTGCCGAGTTTAGAACTCTAGATCCCGGATTGATTAATGAGAAAATTTTCCAATAATATGCCATAGTTGAGTTTTGAACTATAGATCCCTTATTAATTAATGAGAAAAACTCTCAATAATACACCGCAGTTAAGTTTTGAACTCTAGATCCCTGATTGGTGCATATATAAAAATTACTAATAAAACTTAAAATTATTTTTAGTGTGAACAGCAGAAAAGGATATTAATGTAATTTCATTTTGGACTTCACCAAAGTCAATAATAAATAGTAAGATATATATATATATATATAAAAGCATTGCTTAAAAAGTATTAACACTAAAGTAAGCACATACTACAGGAATTGAGTAATCAGATGCATGACTGAAGTACAGATACACACATAGTAAGGTAAGTCAACTAGTGGCCATCACACCAAGAATATGCAGAGAACAGTCATAAAAAATGATGCAAGATGCAGCAGAAAAAATGAATTATTGAAATAATAAACTAGATATTTTGCCAATAGCTAGAAAAAATTTTGTTTAAGTCACTTAAAAACTGAAGCAAACCAGAACACTAAAAATGTTTTAGATGTGATTAAGAACACATCAAAGCAAAGTGAAGACAGAAAGTGGAGAATACTTATCTGAACAATTTGGAAATGTAGAAATAAGAAAACCTCTGTTTGGCAATAGTGGTGTAAAGATATATAGTGAATTACCTTAACCCTATAACCCCGCTCCAGCAATCTTATAACTGAATCAGCTTTAATCTTTAGATCTTTTAGTTCCTGTAACATAACAATATTGTGTTTTAACAAGCAATAGTGAACCTGAATAAGATAATGCATCTTGCCATCTCCTTTTTGACAAATCGGAAATTTAAGTTAGCATGCTGGAAAAAACGCATGTCCACCCCTAAATAGTTGGTAAATGCAGCTTTTTATCATTGTCATTATTGAAGATTTAAAGTATCAGAGGCAACTCTAGACATTTTAATAACAACATTTTCCAACTAAAGTTATATTGTTTATTTTTACTAAGTGATCTTTTACATTTTAGCTCTTCCAGTACCATTCATGCACTTAAAAATCTGATTAAAAATCACCATCAAAGTATTTAGTTTACCCCAAGGAATGAAATGTTGTTCCATGCCGCCGGGTAGCCGAAACCAACACAGAAGGCGTCCTTGTCTCGGCAGCGCCGGAGGAGACACCGGACGCCTCCGGAGGCACCGAAGGGGTCACGCAATGCCTTTTGACGCCGAAGGAGTCGGCGACGCCTCCTAGCGCCGAAGGTTTCACCAGAAGCGTCCAACGACCCTGCCAGCGTCGCCGGACGCGTCCAGCGACCCTTCCAGCGCCGTTGGATGCGTCCGCCAGACGCCCCTAGTGGCAATCGATCGCTGACAAACAAGGTTTCTTTTCCCAATTATTTTATTTAATTAATTTAAACAATTCTTAAAGATGTGTGATATTTCGAACAGACTTTTATAAACTCTAATTAAAGTATCCTACTAAAATATATTTAAAATTAAAATAAATTAAATAAATTTTATTAATTAATATTCTGATTTTTTTAATCTTTAAATTTCATTTAAATTTTAAAAAAAATATAATAATTATTATTTATATTCTAGTATTTTTTTATTTTGTATTATTTTAAATTTCATTTAAAATTTTTAAAAAATTCTTTAAAAATTCTAAAAAATTATAATTTTTTTTAAAAAAAATCTAATAAATTATATTTATAATCTGATATATTTTTTTACTTGATATTTTTTACTATTTTAAATATATATTATTTAATTAATAATTAATTAAATGAATAAATAGTTAATTTATATAATTATTATATATAAAGTAATATCGTATTATTATTATTATTATTATTATTATTATTATTATTATTATAGATAGATCAATTTTAATTTGAGTTACTAATAGACCAATTTTATTTTAAGAAAACTATATTTAATTATTTTTTTTAACAATACTAAGTTATTCAATAATTAAGAACTTATACAAAATCAATATACAACTTATTTTTATATACACCATAAACATATTTATTTTATAATTACTATATATAAATTAAAAAAATACCGAAACCGTATCAGCATGGCATGATACGATACCAAAACCATATCATTTAGATCTAAGACTGAAACCTCGGCACGGGTTGAAATTTTATCTTTCTAAAAACTAGGTTACAAGTTATATTTATACTATGTTATAAGTAAATAATTCTAAATTATTTATTTACTTACAAATCTTTACTTCTAATTATCAATAAATTATCAACATTATGGTTATAAGTGAATAATTAATTAAATTATTAGCAGATATTATAATTAGAAGTAAAATAATTATAAGTAATTATAATTACAAGTAAGTAATTTCAAGTTCCGGTGTGATATGTTTTATTCTATGTTTACATATATTTAAGTAAATTGTTTATGTATCTTGTAATCATTAATAAATTATCAATGATAATGGTGTTAAGTAAATAATAAACTAAAGTATTAGTAGACACAGATAATTAAAGGCAAACTAATTCTAAGTAATTTTTATTAAAAATAAATAATAAGAAAATAATTTACTTTTAACTATTAGAGATGTTCAAACTCCGCCCATGATGACCTGTCATTGCCGGTCCCAAGCCCGGATAAAGGAGGAGGGTTGCGTTAGGTTGCCAGCCAGCGTTGAAACTATAGCAAATATTAATGAATGAATCCATTAAACTATTGTGCTAATGCTAGGTTGTTTCCCGGAAGAAACGCGTTGCAGGGTCCGACTGTAACGTCTCAGCAAGGACCGCTACATCTCCAGAACTCGGGTGTAGTGCTAAATATGCAAGAGTTCGCGTTACAGGGTCCGACTGTAA
>JBBMJZ010413102.1:14674910-14684943 GCA_037833815.1 Zingiber zerumbet | reverse complement strand
GTCAAAGGGACATGCACCACTAAGTAAGGAATCTTGGTGGTGGAATGAGAAAGTACAAGAGAAAATGAAGGAAAAACAAATAGCTTATAAGGAATTATATATTTGTAAGAACGAAAAAAAATTAAAAAAATATACAATAGTCAAGAAAGAAGCTAAGAAAGTAATGAATGAAGTAAAAAATAAAACTTTTGAACGATTATATCAAAAATTGGATACAAAAGAATGGAAAGACATTTATAGAAAGCAAGACAAGAGATCTTATCCAAATAAAATGTATTAAAGATGAATGTAACATGATACTAGTAAACGATGGAGAAATAAAAGAGCGGTGAAAGAGATATTTTTATCAATTTTTAATGAAAGTTCAGATGAGCAACTTAACTTAAATAATTTAAGTAGGCCAATTGAGTATAGAAATTTAAATTTTTATCGTAAAATTCAAAATTCAGAAGTAGAACAAGCTTTAAATGTGAAGCATAATGGAAAAGTCGTTGGACCACATGATATTCCGATAGACATATGGAAGTGCTTAGGAAAATAAGGTATTAAATGACTTACAAAATTATTTAACATGATATTAAAAACCCCAAAAAAATCTGATCAATGAAAGATAAGTACTCTAATTCCCTTATATAAAGAGGGAAACGTACAAAATTGTGTAAACTATAAGGATATTAAACTAATGAGTCATACCATGAAACTTTAGGAAAAAATAATAGAAAAAAATTAAGAAAAAAAGACCACGGTGACCGAAAATCAATTTGGGTTCATGTCTGAAAGGTCGACAATAGAAACTATACATCTTCTTAGATAATTAATTGAAAAATATTGGGAGCAAAAACAAGATCTACACATGGTATTCATTGATTTAGAAAAAACTTATGATAGTCCTAAGAGAATTTATATGGAGAATTCTAAACTAGAGAGGTGTTAACATAACATATATTGAACTAATTAAGGATATATACGAGGATGTAACGACTAGAGTAAAGAATTCAGGCGAAGTAACTAAAACATTTCCAATAAAGATAGAGTTACATCAAGAATCAGCTCTAAGTCCTTATCTCTTTACACTAATTATGGACGAACTCAATGCACACATTCAAGACACAGTACCGTAGTGCATGTTGTTTGCAGATGATATTGTTTTAGTATATGAAACACGTGAAGGAATAAATGCTAAACTAGAATTTTGACGGGAAACACTAGAAGGAAAATGTTTTAGGCTTAGTAGAATAAAGACAGAATATATAGAATTTAAGTTTAGCAATATTAGACATAATAAGATAATTATTAAGATAGGAGATAACGAGTTGTCCAGAACTGAGAGCTTTAGATATTTATGATCATTTTGTAAAATGATGGAGGGATTGAGAGAAATATCTTACATAAAATACAAGCAGGATAGTTGAATGGAGGAAAGAGTCGGGTGTTTTATGTGATCGTAAAATACGTCTAAAACTTAAAGGAAAATTCTACAAAAACACAGTTAGACCTGCTATTTTATACGGAGCTGAATGTTGGGCCATGACTCAAGCACATGAGCAGAAGATGAGAGTTGCAGAGATGAGGATGTTAAGATGGATGTGTGAACATACGAGAATGGACAAAATAAAAAATGAGAGCATTAGAGAGAAAATTGGAGTCGTATCTATTGAGGGATAACTCTGAGAGACACATTTAAGATAGTACAGGCATGTACTTAGACGACCAATAAATGCTCCAAGTGATGTGAAACTATGACAAATACGCATATCAAACGAGGAAGATGAAAAAAGACTTGATTAGCAACAATAAAACAAGATAAAATTTATTTAAGTATAGATGATATAGTAGGAGATAGGGCTCAATGGCGTAAAAGGATCCATATAGCCGACCCCACCTAGTGGGATAAATAAGGCTTGGTTGTTGTTGTAGTATGTCGTTAGAGATATAACAGAGAAGGTTAAACTGAGGTGACAGATTTCAAAGGCTCATTTGCCATCAATTCAAACAATGAAAAATGACATTGAAGATGTAATTGATCATCAAACTGTATCCGAAAAAGGGAACGGTTATCAAAAGTATTTTATCAAATGAAAGACATGACCCCTTTTTGAATGTGACCTTTATAATAAATTCCATGCTTTTAACTCGCCAGAGACGAGTTTTTCTCATCCGGAGAGAGTTGATGGAGACAAATGTCAAACTCCATTAAAACCCTATAAGCACAGAAATAAAGATTCTAAAACTCAACTATTAATTTGCCATGTCTTGGAAGATGATAAACCTACTTGGGAAATGACATAAAATTCATCAATTCCTAAGGGTTGAAGTCAAAAGTCAACATTAAATAACCAACAATTTCAATATGCTTTAATTTCCCATACTTGGAAAATTATAGCATATTTATGAATCTTTTAAGTCTGAGTCTTTTAAGTTTCCTATGTGTCTTTAGGAGTCTTTTGTGTTTTCAATGAATTTATCTACTAGCATTTATGTTGCTTGAGTCCTTTATGAGTCCTAGTATAAATATGTGTATTGCCGTAATGCTGGAATATGGAATAGATATCAAAGTTTTGAGAGTTCTCTTTAGTTGTGTAATACAATCTCCCTACGGTGTGATGCCTAGGAATCTTTAAATGTGATACCTAAGTTTTTACATTTCTTTATACAATCTCCCTAGTGTGATGCCTAGAAACCCTTAGGTGTGATACCTAAGTTTCTAGAATCCCTTTACCACTTCATTCCAAATTTCTACTTCCAAACCACCCAACCCTCAATCTCTACTTCTCTGCTTGTGTTGCATCACATAGAGGGAAACATCTCAATGCTTAAAAAATAGCATGGTTAGCATTTGGATTTGGGAATAGGTAAAATTTGTTTGAGTTATACATCCATCCATCATCAAGCAAACATGGACAAAAATATTAAAATCAAACTAAACTTCTTTCACCCCTTTATCTATCAATCAACTCCAGCAGTTCATCTATCTTGCTATCCATTTGCCTAGTAAGAAAGACTAAAGAAATCTAATTCATATTGTACGAGGCATCCAAGAATTTTTGGGATAGATTTTGCTTGTTTTTGATACAACAATCACCATTTCCAAATTGTTACAACATTGATGATCAACTGCTCATTTAGGAGACCAAAGATGCATTCTGTTTTTGTTAAATAACAGTGTTTCAGCTAAGGTAATTCCTTCCCTCAAAAAGATTTTCATATATGATATGTATGGAATATTTATGTATTAAATGAAGTTAAAATTGGCTAAGATAAACAGTTCCGACAAGAAGCCAAGACCTTTTATGTCCTGAAGAACCAAAGCAGTTACAAACAAACATAAATTTCTTGAAAATTAAAAATTGATCATAAACAAAGCCAAATCATCTCTATACTTTGAAAATGTAATAAATTTTCAAATTTTTTTCTGCGGTTTAACATTCTGTGGTCAAATGGAAAACACAGCTGCACAAAGAAATTAGTTTCAAAATAAGAACTGGAAGCATTAATAAAAGAGACATTTGCAAAAGGAGTCTCAGATACAAATGTGGATACATCATGAAGAATAGTTGCTGATGCTAAAGAACAAGTAAAGGTTTGATGATAAATTGGACTGATGCATAGTCAGAGAATTGTTAAGAATAGAAGAAAAAATATATCATAGCTACATTTTGTTATATTACCTTATTAATTTTAGGCAAATTATCTAATTATTGACAGTTGACCAATGTACAAAAGAAGATGTGAAGTGCAATCCAAGACAATATAATGTTTTAAAAAGTGGGAATTAAATTAATCATTCCCCCAAATCTGTAGCAATATAGTGAACAGTTGAAGACAATATAATGTTCCAGAATAAGTACTGCTTCAATTAGACACTAAGGTGTTAGAAAGTTGGACTTGAATTAATCATTTCCCCAAATCTATAACAATAGAGTGATCATTTCAAAGCAATATAATGTTTTCCAGAACAAGTGCTACTTCAACTATTTCCAAACATTAATGGTGCAAATTATAAAGTCAGAGTCTATGATCAAGAAAACATGGAAATAAGTGATATAGAAGGGTAATTAGGCATCAAATTGATATATGTTGCAAAATTTTCAAATTTCCTGCCTCTGAATTAAGAACAGTGCAATTTTGTTCTATAGTTGTGTGTTGATCATAGATGGTTCCTAAACATGATGAGATGCCTTTCACTGATGACGGCAAAGTTAATCTGGGTAGCCATTTATTAAGAAATAATAGCAATCCAGAAAACTCCAGACGTTTTTATTTGATCTAAAAAAACAAAAACTAACAGAAGGATAGACGAAGTAAGAAACAATAATCTCAGTCCGACCTAACGCCACAAAAGAATAAAGAAGAAAATTTTATAAGAGCAACTAGCACTACAATTAGATTAGATAGTAGCACATGTAGGGGAATCATAAATTCGACATTCTCTCATAAACTTAGATCATTCAAAACAGTTCAGATCATTGCAGAAAAGAACATTAGGTTACAAATTATAATAAGGGAAATTTAGATCCCTTATCGACGACCTAAAATTTAGCAGATTATTAAAGGTGCAAAACTCAGGGAGTCTAGTAGATCTTGATCGGATCAAAAAGGAAATCCCGCAGAAAACATACCTGGCTAAATTTGAGTGCGTGCGACTCGCCAGCGACCTGGAGGGAGCCGCTGACGAAGACGAGCATGCCACCGACGGGGCCGGATGGCTGGCAGTCGACGGTTGTGATGGCGTGGGCGCACTGCTGGAAGGGGAGAGACGTAAGCTTCGCGACGATGGCCGCGGCGCCTTGGATCTTATCGCCCTCGAAGGTGAGCATAGAGGCGTCTTGGTAAAGGCCCCCCAGCGCTGCCCTGTTGCTGTCGAACGTCCGGTAGTAGTGCTCCACGAAGGCCTTCGCTACCGCATCTGGGTCCATTGCTTCCGCCGACGACGGTGAAATCTCGTCCCAACTCGTCCCCTCACTTCCGCCCTTGAGTTTATAACAAGCGTGAGAGAAGCAGGAAGGAGCGTTGACTGCTGAGATCACCTTGCTTAGTTTTCTATAATCTGCTGCGGGTAAAACTTAATCAAATTATGCAGCGGCCCGGCCCATTTAGAAACAAAGTATCTGGTCCGTTCGTTTTAACGATATAATTTATTATTATTATTATAGTTTGTTCCTTTTGACTGGTAGCGTAGACAAGGTTTTTTTTTTTTTAAAAGATTTTCTATAAAAGATTCATTTTTGATCGTATAATCCAAAAATTATTCCTAGTTGTTAATGATTACTTATTAAAGAATGACTATCAACATTCGATATTTTTAAAACATTATCGGTCAATTAAGAAAGCGTTTTCTATGTGGAAATTTTATGATAAAAGACCTTATAGAATTTGCATTTTAGATAAAGAACCCTATCATTATTCATTCACTTCATGAACCCACCCAGTATATGCATGATAAATTATGCCAACCTGAAAGGTGTTAATAAGACATCAAGAATGCCTATTTTTTTAAAAAAGAAATTTAAAATATTGATTATAATAGTTCCCTTGTAAACTTGTCTCCTGTTTTTTTGTCAGTTTTGAGATACTGATGTTTAAAGCTAATGTCCAAGAAATCACAAAGTAATATCATTATTCTATGCTATTCTCCAAAAACAACTATTTTATTATTTCATTCCTTGGGAATTTGATTCCAAAGGGTAACTCTATTTCATAAACCAATGTATTAAAGAAAAACAAAGGTAGAAGAGCTTAAGATGCACACGATCTATAGATAAGCTGGTAATTGGGTTATATACGCTCATAGAGCTCATTTGACTGTAAGACCACATGTTTAGTAGCTATTTGCACTCATGATCAACAAATAATTTTCTCATCTTAAGTTTTTGTGCATAGATATTATTTGTTTGGTTGATATGGTTGTAGGAACATATTAATAGAAATAGTTGGGTGCATTCATGGTAGGTAGTCAGTTTTCTATTCCATTATGTTGGCAAACATACTGAGCCATGTAAAAAGAAAATACTAGTGAGTTGTTGTCAAGAGCAATAGGAGTAGCAAACTTTTATTCCATTAGGTGGAATTGGCTAACATGTACTACAACTAATAAGCACATTAGCCTATTCCTATGAGGTCGTAATAGGAGGTAGTGTTCCATATCCGTGGGATCGGCTCTTAAGGGGCCGCTGTTGTGGCGGTTCCACATTTTCTTATAATAGGAGATAGTGTTCATACCTAGCCATCCAGTATATATACATAACAAAACAATGTAATAGCTTCCATCTTATAGAGTTGTCTGGTATCCAACGTCACTTGGCACTTTCCTCTGACCAGTAGTCCTCTAGATCTTCAAGATCATCAACATCATCAAGAATAGACTGGTTCAGCCTCTTCCTTGATACCCTCCTATGTTTTTTAAGTTCCAAAAGAGGTTCTGCTTGCTTGACACCCATTTCACGCACCTTGTACCTGCAAAACTTGTCAACTTATTTCATTTTACTCGAGTGTTAAATGCAACTACGATATTAAAGTCATCCAGATATGGAATTTATACCTTTTATAATACTTCTGGGGCAACAAACTTTATATTCATGCATGAATATATTGGCACAGGTTTTTAAACCATAATATAACTATCTAACTTGATGCTTTGCCAGAGTTCATTAAGTAAATAAAAAGCAACTATCTGACTAACAATGGAGCTACAAAAGTTGTGTGTTAGAATAAACTCAGATGTACAGACCAATTTTTTTTTTCTCTACAATCCTTACCTCACTTCGCCTTCTCTCTTTGTTCCTATCGTTCGTAATTGGAATTCCTCTCTGATTCTGATCTCATCAAGTAATTGCAAATAATATGGATATCTTTCCCAGTCTGCCTTGATAATGCATCCAGGTTCACCAAGGTGTAAACAGTCGCTAAATGCACATTTAAGGGGGTCGCTAGCTTTGCGCATCTTTCTGATCTGAACACATCAAAATAATGATGAATATCGACCAAAATAACAGCAGAGAGCATCATGACAAAATTCCATATTCAAACAGAACCTCTGGAAATGTATCTGCAAGAGATCTCTTCGTAACTTTCATCAGGCTAGGCTGGTTAAAACCAGGAGTGTCGGCGAGGTAGCCTCCACCAGAAAGCGGGAGCAAAGAAACATGTCTTGTAGTGTGCTTTCCTTTGCCACCTTTAGACACATTGCCAACACGTTGTTCTCCCAGCCACTTACTTCTTTCATACTGAAAAATTATGTAAAGTTCTCTATCAGATCATTTATGAAGTATAGAATAATTGATTATTAGTTACATGTAATAACACTCGAATTAATTGATCTGTTTACATGGATGAGTGAAAGTTATGACAAATACACTCAAATATGAAACGACCACATAAATCTACCAAGACCACAATATTATCATATATCCGTCCTGTTAGACAAACAAGGTCTACACATCATGAAATATACAAAAGAAATAACATGCAAGAGTCATTCATAACAATTTTGAAGCAACCACAAAAAACAATATATGCAAGAATGATAAGTAATAAGAAAAAAATACCCACATGCTCAAGCAATTTCTTTATTTCATCTTCATCAGAAACTCCCGAAGTAAGCCTCAAGGAGTTGATAAGACTAGACTTCCCAACACCACTTGGACCAACAATTACAGTTGTTTGTCCCTTCAATATGTCCTCAAGAGCAGCCAATCCAGATTTCTGATCAACACTGCAAAATAAAGGTTTGTAGCCCCATCCATGTAACCTTTCTTTCCAGGCAGATAAAGTCTGCATCATATGTGCAAAGCCATTATTGACTAAATCTAAAGATCATTTATTATGACTATAACAAATAATACAATTATATTGCATTCAAGGATGACAATTCATCTTCAAATTTAAATAAAAATAAAATATAATCAGCAGAAAGCGAAGGGTCTTGGGTAAGACTTAGCGACGTACATTTTGGAAAGAGTAAGATCCTGCAATCTAACCTTTTTTTAAAAAAAAATTATGTTGAAATACAAAATTTAGAATGTATCACTTGAATATCACAGAGTACATTGTTCAAGTAGAATATAGCTGTTTCGCACTTTTTAAAATTTAACTATAATGTGTGGTTTCAATATCATAAAATATTTTTCATTTATCAAAATTTGATGAACTTGATGATAAAGATCAAAACTTTTTCTACTCAGTAAGTTAAAAAGGTATATCAAGTTATGGGATAAATGATTGTGTGGATCAAGATATTACCAAGGATGGGATGCTAGGTTCATGAAATCCTAGCCCAATTAAGATCGTACTTGAGAATTCGATTAGGCTATTTGCATTATAGGATTGTAAGAAGATCGTACTTGAGAATTTGATTAAACTATTTGCAATTGCATTATAGGATTGTAAGATCCTAAGATCTAGAATGCAAATGTGGCAACCATGATGCCAATTTTCAACTGATTTCTTGTGCAAAGCATATTTCAGCTTTAAGATGGATGTTTCTACAAAGGTAATCATGGTTATATAATATGTTCAATAGAAGCTAATATTCAATTATCCTTCCTGTCTTCATTACAACATCAAGTCAACATATCCATGGAACAAGGCACATTTGTCTGCAAATGCATCTACCAAATCCAGCACAACCTCTTTATCAATGCCCAAACCATTCATAAAATCTATTGAAAATCCGTGATATTCTTTTTCACAGATCAGCTTAATGATGGAGAAATTTATAAACCATCTTGCAATATGCTCATTGTTAAGTCTACTTATAGTGATGGATCTTGTTCTTCTCAGGTTGACTGACATTTTTTATTATAAAATACTAGATAAAGAGGTCCATTTTAATAGAGAAAGTGCTACTATAAGTTCTCTAGCTAGAATGTGCAACAAATTACCACATGGCTACTAAATATGGCCATGCAGTACTCGCTTCATGGATCTGTTTCACATCAGTTTTTCATGTGTGTGTTTCAGTGCTAACTCTGAAAATAATCATGCTAGTATTCTAAGAATCAGTGGATCACGCATTGAACCAAGAAGCTAGTTCTGTTGTTAAACAGTGCTACTTTGCACAGAGCAATAGACTATAGTAATGCATAAACCTCGGCCATAAAAAGTGAATTTGACAGACTGATTGAGTATTCATTAAAATGGAAGTGGTAACACGTAAACAAACAATCTAAATGTGATGATCAGTTAATAAAAAAAATAAATCAAAACAAACATTGAACAAAGTTAGCTGCACTCAAACCTCGTCGTCAACGAGCTCCGATTTATTCATGGCTAGCGTGAGCGGCAATCCAGTGGATTCTGCTTCAACCAAGAACCGAGTTAGCGTGAACGGCTCAGGCTTCGGCTGATCCATCGAGAAAAGCACCAATAGGTGATCAATGTTGGCCAGCGGCGGATCCAAAATCTCTGAGTTCCGCTGAAACACGTCCTCGATCATCCCCCTGCTGTCCACCCAGTCCACGGAACCGACAAGCACCTTGTCACCAACGAGCACCCGCCTCTTAATCTTTTTAAGCAGAGCCCTGACGACGCAGAGCAGCTCCCGCCCAATCCGCGGATCGTCCCCGAAGAAGCCAGGGTTCTCGGGGGTTCCCCCAGCAGACTCCACGATGACACGCATGAAGTTAGCCTGGGCGGCGGCCACAAGGCCGACGGCCTGGGAGGGGAGGAGGTGGTGGCGACGCTCGTCATTGGAATCGAGCGTGGAGGAGGTAGAGGGGATGTCCTTAACGGTGTCCCTGGCCTTGAGGAGGTTCTTATCTGGGGCGGGCTTACGGGAGGTATCGCGGGAGAAGGAGGAGGAGAGGGCGGCTGCTAGGGAGGCGCGTGAGGGGACACGACGGAGGAAGGCGGACGCCGGCGGGAGGGCCTGGAGTCGTAGGGCAGAAAGGGAGGGGAAAGGTCGCATCGGAGGGATGAGAGAAAAGCTAGGGTTAGGGAGTTTCGTTGCCGGAGAGAAAGAAGGCAGCGAGTGGAACTGGAAATGGGAGGAGGCATGGCGGGCTTTAGGGCCCCAATTTTTATTGGTCCATTGTTT